>JAQGBY010008427.1:0-10666 GCA_034698785.1 Mycogona germanica
GGTCGAACGACCAGTTGTATCTGAGCTATTTGTTAAGGAGGTCCAGAACTAGAACTAGAACCCCCCAGGAGGCGACTCAGGGAGGGAAAAACTCATCAACTAGTAACAAAGCTGTGAATACAAAACATCATCGGTAATATAATTTAGACTAGGCCGACCTGCATGCGACCCTCATTGGTTAGACTATCACTAGTCCCTGGTTCAGTCGTTGCGAAGCAGTTGTCGGCAACATAGAGCTCGTTTTTTTCAAGGTTAGACGGATTTGTGACACGCACTACCTACTAATCGTACAGTACAGTTTTAATTTTCTTCAAAACTTGCAATGAGAACTCATGACCAGTTTGCCCAAATCAACACTTTTTTTACCCAATCAACTGTAGTCAACCGCACTACAGGCGTTATGGTGCTTAGACACTATGCGAGGGGAACGACCAGGATCATGGATCGAAATTTTCGTGAGCCCGCGCCTGGAATCGAACGCGGGACCGCCGAGCCATAGTCAGTCGCTAAACCAACTGGGCTACGACAAGTCGTACGTTTACGTACACTTAACTCTAGACAACTACGGAAATCTTCACGGTGCGACGATAATCTTACATAAATATGAAATTTCATTTTCTTTAACTTTTTGTTTTTGTCCGCAACAGATATGCAATTCCCTGTTGGGACCGCGCTGCGTCGTCCAGCAGATGGCGGTGAGAACGCGCGTGAAAACTCGCAGGAAGCCGACCCTTCTGACCCGGCGCACTAATCCCAAGGTTGGTTTGTACGCCGGTCAAATCTCCAACTTCGACAGTACTGAGCTTTCGCATTTCAAGGCGGTGGCTCCCAAATTTCCGCTCACGCCGGAAGGAACAGACTACACGCCGTCGCCGCTACACGTGGTGTGGCGCACCCAGCGGCTCAACGGACAACCCTACTGGGTTAAAACATTGATAAGTGACCTAGGACTTGCCGATATCGTAAGTATAATGTAACCAACGCTGTGCAAATTCATTTTGGCTATTCTTACAAGGACGCTTGATTACATTGATTACATGGATGGGAATATTATGCAGGGACTAGAGAATATGTCTGCTGATCAATGAGCCGGAATCGGTTTGACATCGGATATATAGTGTTTATGAATGGCATGGCAGCTGGGTATTGAGGCGGAAACGCAGCCAAACAAGATACCTTATTTTGATCATATGAATGACGTCTTATTATTTGGCAGAAAAACGACTGCGCCATCATCAAGAACACGCCATCCAACAACCGAATGTTGTGGCACGTGAAACACGTGACCCGCGTGAAGCCGTTGACATTTCCTCAGGGTATTCCTACAGAGGCGGACCTGGGCAGTACCTTCATTAACCATCTGGGACAAATGATCATTGACAAGCAGCTGGCCGTGGATCCAAAAGAGTTGGAGAATAAGAAGCCGCCGGCCCACCTCATGGATAAGGAAACCCTGAGAAAACACCTTCTACACCGCTGGAACATGCCATGGGACACGTAATTGAGAAAAATAAAAAGAAACAGTCGCCAATTAGTTACCTTAGTACAGAAAGCACATGTTCCGCACACACGATTGATCCAGTCAATAAATGGTATATTTGCAAGCTACTATTGCTATATTCTTATTATTTTATATTTAAGCACAACGTCAAATTGGTAAGACAGATTTGTTAGAACGTCTGGATGATATTAATCGGAAATGGTGAATTCGGAACAGCACCGAATGAAGAAAACGAATCGAGTGGCGAACTCGCTTTTTTAATAATATTTTACTATTATTTAATTACCAGTTAATTTTCGCAATTACCAGTTCTAATTAAATAATAGTAAAATATTATAAAAGCGAGTTCGCCACTCGGTTGGTCTTCTTCATTCGGTGCTGTCCCGAATTCACCATTTCCGGCCAAATTGGTAATTAATCTCATTGTACATGTTACTATGCTCACTATTGCATTTCTAAAAATGAAACATGAAAAGCAGAACTTGTATTTTTTAACGTGATCAACAAGGCGCCACCTGGTGCACGCGAGTTGGCAACTATTGGACTATCGATGTGCATAATCCGAAAACGGTATTTACAAGAATAAAATGTTTATTAAGGAGGCTTGCACTTTTCTAGGGGACCCTTAGCCCCTAGCAAAACCCCCTCCCAGGGGGGAGGGCGACCTGATTATTAACCTAACCTAGGCTGCCTCCATTCCGTAAGAACAGTGGTCGGAATCGAAACCGCAATGCGAGCATAGAAGGCAAGCACGCTATCCATTACGCCACTTGACACGTCACGATATGTTTCTAGCCCATACTGCACAGTAAAAATGAAAATTTTGTATTGAACATGGGAAATACAACTGCAATACTTCCTCTATCTGCGATTTTCTTTAAGGAAAGAGAAGACACGTTTTTCAAGCTCATCGTGTTCTTTGATCAGTAGGCGAGGCAAAGAGAAAGTTTTTGAAAATTAGTGTTGACTTTGGTGATCAGGCGGCATACCATAGAGAGACAGACCATTCAGGGTAAACCTAACTATGGATAAGTCTGCCAAAAATAGGCCAATTATTATAAAATTTGAGGATAATTAAGATAACAGTATCCTCTTTCAAATTCCAAGACTCCAATTTCAATTTCTCACTACTGCTGGCGCTTGTCGATTGCCGATTACTTATGCAATTTGAAACTGTGTAGCGCGTTTGCTCAACTCTGCTGCAAAAATGCCGTTTACCTAAAATAAAAATGCGACATAACAAATCATGAAGCCAAATGTCTTCTTAACCAGTTTCTGAACAAAGGAGCGGACCTATGCTCCATCAGTAAACTGTGGTCGTTCAGAAGTTTTACGAAGGTAGACAGTCTCGGATTGGTTTATCTTTCGCTAACGATTTTTCAAATTCGACTAAAATCCATCTTGTTTGGAAACCCCTATATGAAATCAGAATTGTTATGTCGAAGGTCACGTATTCATCGCATTTTTATCATTAAAAAATGTTAAGGGGGTGCACCGGTGATTTAACATCTTCAGAGGGCGACCTGGAATTGTTTGCCTAACCTAGGCTGCCTAGGAAAGGGGTCTCTTCTATTCCGAAAGAAGGCGCGTTAAGGAATTTCTCTCGCCCGAAAAATTCCGAAAGTGTCGGCCGGAATCGAAACCGCGATCACGGGCTAAGAGGCGAACGCGCTACCTCGATCTTCGACCACTCGACACCTCTATTTTTATCATAGTTGAACGGCATTTTTGCAGCAGAGTTGAGCAATCGCGCTACAAAGTGACGTATTGCAGCAGTAATCGGCAATTGGCACGCGCCACTGTCAAGGCGCAACTTTAATAGTGAGAAATTTGAAAAATTGGCCGGCTTATAATTCAGCCAATTTCACCCTGTATATTATTTAGTATTGCACAGCATTGCAACTCAATCACATAGGGATGAATCTAGAACATTTGCGAATGCCCCCCACCCGCCACTCACAATCACGTGCCTATGAGCCGTCCGTCCACCTGCCCGGTTATTGGTCGACTCGAGGGCCGTGTTGACGTATGACGTCATGACACGTGACCCTATGGCCGCCATTATTGCATTAGCCCAGCGCCATTGGAGTGCTCAGCAAAATTGAAGCTCAAATTTTTGATTAGTTTTATGGTCATTGCGCGTTGAGTCACGTTCAGAATTTTTTGCCAGGCCATTCTAGAACATCTCGTCCAGACGCGTTCAAACGCTACGCACCGGGGCAGCGAATATATAAAGTCGAGCGTCCTCCTTCCAACGACACCATTTCTCGAACCTGATGTACAGTGTATACGGCTGCTACGAGACCAGATCCAGTGCGCCATTTCTTTATTGACAGTGTTAGCTGTTGACTCGGCATTAACTTACAATATTCCACGTTTTCGTATCTGTGACCACATCGAACTGAAATCGGAATAACCTGAACTGAGTGCGGACAATTTCTGGTGGTAAGTTGACGACGGCATTTGTCCATTATTTGTTTTTGCACAATTGACATATTCCGCTTTTGGGCTTATGACATCCTTTGTGGCGTGTCGTCATAGGATATGGGGGAGACGAGCCAGTTACCTTTTCAAAACTCATCTAAATTAATTGCGCAGTCATGACTTTTTTGGTGATTCTATATACAGTACAGTAAAGGGTAGTACATGTAAGAACACGATTGACAAGCTGGCACCATGACAACACTCCCAGTGGCAATTCTATTTCGAGTCCTTGGCTATATATCCTCATTTCTCGTAGGCTGTTGACGTCGTGCAGAGCCCGAATCTATTTATTTTTGCATTTGGGAGCACCACAATTGGTGAAATGTTGTAGTTACGTCAATGGGCAGGTTGTCTTTCGCGACGAAATCGTCACTTACCAGACGAAATAGATTTCTCATTCGAATTCAATACTGACAATGTCATGTTACCATTTTTTAAGCGATTAAATTTAATCCTGGGGCTAAGTTTTTTTTTTTTTTTTTTTTTTACAAAAATTGTAATTGACATTTCATGTAAATTTTTTGTACGACCCGTCGTGGCGCAGTTGGTTTATGACGGACTGCGGTTTGGCGGTCCCGGGTTCGATTCCCGGCGCGGCCTTTGGGTCGGGGTACTGGTGAAAATGTGCCTCTCACATAGGGCCTAAGCTCTGAGAGGGGTACAGAATCTTCCTGTTGGGACCCGTCACTTCAGTGAATTAAACAAACAAACAAAAAAATGCAATGTCAATGCATTAGTATGCCTAAGTCCAACTTTTTCATAATTGGAAAATTTATTTTTTACTGTAACGACAGAAAGGCGATGAGAACACTGAATTATTTTATCAGTTTTTTCTCTCGAGTGTTTAACGTACAGTAATTAGTTGAACCGTCTAAGAACTAAAAAATAAAAGCAAACAAAAAGATGGCGTCCTAAACCAGACCGCGAACCCGTGACCATGGCTGAATGTTCCCAAGTAAAGTGTTTATCTAAAAACGCCGATACCAAGGTCGAAACAAGTAAAGAAAATAAGTATTAAAATGCGCCTCACGGTTCTAATCTTTTAATGTCTCTTCGTAATAATAGTCATGTGATACGATTGCTCAGATCTAGCGAAATAAAGATACTGAACAATAATACTGAAAATAGATAAAATAATATTCGTGAGCGTATTGCGTAAAGGGTTAGATATGTGATATTTGCTTGCACATTTCCTCGATCGTTGTAGTAGTGCGAAACTTGTGTGAAACATGATATATAAAAGTCACAAGATTCAAAAGTGCTGAGTAATGTGAAGGCATTCATGCAATCTATAAATAACTCTTGCTATGGTCATCCATTAGATAACTTTTTTGTCATATGAAATTATGATGGCTCAAAGTTAAAAAAAGTACACCTGCAGGCCAATTGATTTGGATTGTACGTGAGCGGAATAGTAAATTTGAATAGTCATATGACAGGCTCAACATACCCCGAAGGTCTATAACAATAATCGTAACAATTATTGACTTGCTCGAAGCAGAATCATTGTTTAAAAAAACACATGCTTATAAAAAGTTACCTGTATCTGTTTGGCAATAGACTTGGTTTTAATTTATTGTTTTGACATTTTCGTTCATAGGATACATTTTCCTTGATTGTTCTATCGCTTTCGTGTATTATTTAATTCGCTTATTCTCATTGATCGTGCTGGTGTGCATTTTTCAGAATGAACCCCAACTTCTCAAAGATGTCCATTTCGGTAAAATCGTATCTCCTGGCTAAGGACAGCCGGGAGAAGGACGAGATTCGTCGTTTCGCCATTGACGCCGGTGCCAGCACCAACTTCGCCTACCTCCAGGCCAAATTCAACTCTATCTATTCTTCTCTCAACCGTGTCGAATACACAGTCTCCTGGAGAGGTAATTACACACGCAAGACATTTGCGATACTTTCACTTCCCCGGCAAATATTGAAGTCACGTTAAAGGAACAAAGTTACGACTGTTTGATAGTATTGCGTCAGTCATATTCAACTTTATACCAAACCCATACCTCGAACTTTCGGAATTCCACTCCTGTGAAATTCACTGTTACCAGTGACAACTCTGAACTTAGTTCACTAAATAAATAAAAATGATTATAAAATATCATTCCATATTTTGTTAGGACTCTTTATTTCTGGACCATTCATAAAGTGCCTATTTCTGATCGAATATTTTTCAGTCGTTGTACTGTATTGTTCTTGCCAATCAGCCAAATAGTTGAATTTTGTAACCTATCAACGTTTTCTATTAATGTTGTGTTCATTATATATATATCATTTTCTAATCCCACCTATTTTTATTTGTAGATGAGGATGGAGATTCGATTGTCATTTCCAGTGACGAGGAGCTGGTGTCAGCCCTGACATCCACCAAAGGAGATGTTCACAAATTCTACATTGAACGTAAGTTGAGCTCAAGAAGATACTTAAGAATAAACTTCGCTCGGACCAATTTTTGTTTTTGAAACAAAGCAACTTAATTTTCTCTTTAAAAATTCGTTTAACTTATTAAACTTTATCGTTTTCAGGGAAACATTCTGCTCCGGGCAATAACAACAACAACCCCGATGACGTGATCGTCGAAGAAATTCATCCCCGGGTCACCTGCGACGGTTGCAACGGATCAATCCGTGGCTATCGCTACAAGTGCATGGAGTGTCCCGACTACGATTTGTGCAGCAGATGCGAGGGAGCCCGAATCCACACGCAGCACATCATGCTGCGTCTGCCCAAACCCGTCGACAAGGTACACATATTAATAAATTGTCTAAAAAGCGTCGCTCAAATCGAGCATAATTTTTATTTTGAACTATACTCTTGAAAAATAGCAAAATCCCTTGCTGTATGTTGCATAACAAATTACCTGAAACAGCTTTTTGAAACTGAACGTCACATGTAATTTTTATAATAATACTTCAGAAAAATATGTGCTAATGTAATGCCCCATTGTAAGCAGTTGAAAAAAAGTCAAGAAGACCGTTTTTATTGTTATTAAATTCACTGTAGCGTAATATCACTACCGGAGTTTCTGTACCCCTCTTTGTGCTTAGACACTTATGTATTTGATGGTGCCCATCACAAAAAATATTTTTTTAATCTGCACAGGGAAAAACTTCGTAATTCTACCCTTTTATTTGCTCAGCCCTACCGACCTCGCATCACTGGTTTGGCTGTGTATCTAATAATGATCTTTATCCCTTTGGGTGTGCGTTCAGCAAAACCCCAGCTCCATCTTCCCCTGGCTGTTCGGCCGCCACTTTGGTCGCAAGCGTCACGGTCACCACGGCTCTTACGGTTGCCCGCGCAAACAGCACCGTCACCACGGCAATTTCCCTCATGATGGCGCCTTCGGCGGCGCACCGGAGGAGGCTGGACCGTCTGCTGCCGGCTGCGGCGGAGCAGAGCAGAATGCCTATCCGAACCAGTTCCAGCAGGTGCTGGAGAAGATCTGGACTGTGTTGGGTGGTCTGCCCAAAGACAAGGAATCTAATGGTAAGCTTTCTCGAAAAATAATTTTCAACACCATTGTATCTATCCACCTGTCCTCTGTCCTCAGTTTGGTAATTGCAGGAGTCATTTTCTTAGTAATTGTTGTTTTATTGTAGAGGAGAGCGGAACAGAAGGAAGTGCTGATGAGAAGCAAAGCAGCAAGCCCACGGCTGCGCCTATTCAGCCAGAAGAATTTCTTAAGCGCGTCGGTCAAACTGTTGCCCACATCCTGGACCCTCTAGGTTAGTCAAAATTGACAGAAGCGGCAACTTCACTCGTAAACATGTACAATTTAAATTAAATTTAAATAATTTTTTCACCAATTTAGTTCCAACTCTGCGACTTAGTTAAAATGTCCGGTTATTGGCTTGCGCTCACATCGCGTACTCTACAGAAAACATCAAGTGTATCATAAGACTTCCATTTTTATCACAAAAGCGCGCGCAGGTACCCGTACATGGTATGGCTGGATTAAAATTTAAATATATTTTTTCTTTTCCAAGCCTCTTTGTAACTAACTAGATTTTAACAAAATTCAAAATAATTTTCAAGTGTAGCACAAAAAATGACTTATGCCTGTGGACGTATGCCAGAGACTGTCCCTCTTCTGCTAAATGAGCACTAATAATTGCGAAGTAATGGAGCTAATTATAAAGAAATATCGGTGACGCAACTTCAATTACTAATTAATCTTATGGTAAATCTTTTTTCCTGTTTACAGGAATCGACGTTGATATTGGTGTGGAGCACAACGGGCGCTACCAGAACGTCAGCAACCCCGGACAGACACCGACATGCCCCGGCAGCAAGCCCGCCAACCCACCCACCGCTCCGGCAAGTGCCGCCTTCGCCGCCGCCTATGCCCGCAGCCAGGAGGCGTCCTCCAGGGACGCTCAACCGGATGTGGAGATGATGGAGCAGGTCCCAGCCTCTGTGCCCAGCACACCCGTCCAGACTCCACCGTCGCCCGCTGTCGAGCAGCCCGGCGCCTGTGGCAAAACAACACCGGTTGGTAATCTTTAAATTTCCTACAATTGAGTTATTACTTTAAAATGGCTTTTTAATTGCCAAGAACCATAGTCTTTAAAAAAAATTATGAACAGTTCCACTTGATTAATACAATTACATTAATCGAAGAATGAAGTTTAGGACGTTAAATTAATCATGTCAGGTGTCTGGCCTGGCTAGAGATACGGTTTTTAATCCCGGAAACTAGCATGCCTAAAAGTGAAATCTAAAGCTTATCACAATAACGAACAAGCCTGTAACGAAAAGTTTGAAAGAAAGCTGGAACGACTACCACTGGTCTTGAAAAATATGCACATAGATTTTATAAAGAAAAATGGAAATCTCTCATCTCATAGGAGCGCACCAGTCCCACGTTCGCCGGCAATGAGGAAGTCGGAGATTGGACTTACATTGGCGACAAAGAGAAGGCCCAGATCCCGCCCCTCTTTCGTGCGTACTACCCGCAGCTTCCGCAGCTGCCCGTCGACTCTGTGGTGGAAATAGGACCCATTCCAGACCCACCGACTACATCGCTGACCGATGAGATCCACAACATGAGCCTGGTCTCTGAGGAGGTGCAGCATCCCAGTAAGTGTCATTGATTGATTAGACTCAAAAAGTCTGATCCTGCCTACATTATCATTATTAACATTATTGTACTATTATTATTATAATTTTCAACATTTTCGTTTAAAATTACAATACCTTGCCTACCTAGGTAAGTCATTCAGTCGCAAGCTATATGCAGAAATATTTTTCTTTAACCTAATAGATCCCGTAATTCGAAGCGCTCTGAAGCAGATGATGAGCATGGGTTTTACAAACGAAGGTGGTTGGCTGACCCAGTTGCTGGAGGTGAAGAACGGAAACATTGACAGTGTTTTGGATGTGCTTGCTCCGGTTGGTCGGGCGAACAAGTAAATTGCCCACTCCAGTGACCCGCGCACGAAGACTATACCACAATCCCTTTATTATTAGTTATACTATTAATTATAGTATTTGTACAATGCATCATTCCAGCCTATATTCCCTGGTTTCTTGCAATTTAATAAGCACATAAAAGAACTGTTGGAAATGTGGGCCAGTACTTGTGAATCATATCTTAATTACTCAAAATTAGCTTGGATTTCCAATCTGGCGATAATTTTTTGGCAACCTCTTGGTTTGAAATTTCATTGTGTTTTAAGGTGTGTGCTCCCTATGTTTACTTAACAGTACAGTAGTGTAGTAGTGCAATATCGCCTTGTAAAACTATATTTTAACTATTTTATATGTATTACACGTGTAGTATTAGTGTGAATGTGTTTGGTTACTGTGAAAGTGATCTGCGCGAGCTAGTTTTGTCTATTGTGATGACTAGTATTTGTGATCTGCGTTTTTGCCGTTTCTTTCTTTTTAATTTTTTGTTTGGTTTTTTATGTACTGTATTTGTAACGCTGTACATGAACTAACCAAATTGTTTTCCCAGCACTGCGTGAGAACTTTTATTTGAGGAAATTTCTGGATGGGGTTGATAATTCCTTGAAGCTAACCCGGGTATTTAGCTTGTTGGTAATGAATCAATATTTTTTGAATATTGCAAACTCGTACTATTGTTGTATTACTTGTACATGTAATGTCAAGAAATAAAAATTTTAAAAGGGAAAAGTGATTGTGTTTTTTGGGTGTCTGCTTTAATTTTACTCTACGCAGGAAGTTTCGAAAGCTACTCGAAATTAATAAAAATATTATAAAAAGGAAAAGTGCGACCTTTTTTTGTGAAAATTTTAAGGTGCCATGACAGGATATTTGGAATAGCCCTTGAAATGCAGCTGATTCCCCCCCCATTTGTCTACCATAAGAAGCCATTGCAGTGCCATCTGGTGATGAATTTGTTCAAAAAGCTGCTTAATTAATAATTGTCAATTTGCCAAGAAAAACGGACGCTTCTTTCGATACATTTTACAAGAATCTTGAAGCCAAAGAATGGTAAGTCAATGATTGATCTCGGAAACTCAATGTGACTGTCCAGACATGGATAATATTAAAATCCTGGAGCTGTCAAAGGGTTCAATCCCAAGCTGGACCACAGAGACTCGCAGGAGGACTGAGTAACGAAAAGCACATCTCAGATGATGCAGTCCAATTAGCTCATTTTAAGTCATTTTTAGCTGAAAACGTATTTTTGGGTAAGACAAATTT
>JAQGBY010008428.1:0-10666 GCA_034698785.1 Mycogona germanica
TTCAGATGCGATGTTGATTCTCTACCTGCTTGTGATGCATTCGCGATTTTTAACAAATGTCAATTCTGATTTATCGTTTGGCTGCATTTGAAATACGGTGCGCCTTCATCTTTCTTATGGTTTCAAAATTTTCTTTTTGTGTGCAGGTAATATATCAAAGGTTGTCTGTTTTGATGAGCATTTTTTAAAAATTTAAATGATGGCTCTGTAATTTCACTAAGTCACAACGACGTTTCTACTATATTTGTGATAACAAAAAATACATTTTTCACAAAATATTACTCAGCAAGACAAATTCAAAGTACAGTATTATGGGAACTTTAGGTTTTTGTCACTGCGAGTGGCGGCATCAGCATCATATACGAAAGACCTTTCGATGATGGAATGACGAGTTCATTTTTTTCATCGTTCTAAACGATTTTTTTGTGGGCCGTATTTTTCATTTTATTTGTGGGTCGCTTTCCCCCACTATATTAATAGGTTGGAACTGCCCCGGGTCTATATGCACTGCGTGGCGCTGTGTGACAGGGCGCGCTTCAGCCCCTGCTCGGACTGACGTTCGCAGACAGCTTACTCTGCAGTTCAAACCACTTAACGTCGCCGACGCCGCAATCTTGCCTACGTACGCAAGTACTACAATGTGGACATGAAAATTGTTTTTTTTTCTTTTCTTCCCCCACCCCCTTTCTTATTTGCTGCACGCGCCTCCTGATGGCCTGTGATGGCGACTGAACGACGTCCGAATAGTCCGTTGACATCAAAGCATAGAATATATGGATTCCAATTTGGGAATTCAATGTTGGGGGTCGTGCGTGACGTTTCATAATTTTCTAGTGCTAATCGAAACTGTTGATGACCACTTTAACTTTCTATGTTCAATTTTTATTCGAAAGTGAATGGACCAATTAAGTACTTGCTTATGTTGGTTGTACTTTTATTAAAGGCATAATAATGGGCCACGGGTCGATATGATTATCTGTGAAGATGACGTTAGTAATATGTTTATAGCAAATTTGAGACGATTGGGTCGCTGTTGTTTATTTATTTATTGAGAGATTGCAGAGTTGAGCAATTTACTTAATTTTTTTCTGTGGTCCGTAAAAGATACATTATCTCACTTCTCATGGTTGTTCTCTATTATAATGTGCATCTCAGTGATTCGAGTTTCATTGGAAAAGCCGTCCTGATAAATGCGACGCAAACATGATGATGCCAGCTAGGGTGGAAGAGAAACAACTGGTCCTAACTGATTGACAAGCTGTTTAGCTTTGTTTGCCGGACCGGGCACGGGCTTCCGAGCAGCCTAATACCTGACAGAGGAGAGACGGACGGCTGCGTGCAATTAAATACCCGCTTCGATAAACAAGAACTTTTGTCGACAAAGTAGATTTGGGCTTAAGAGTAGTACGTCTGATGTGTGGTGGTTGTCTATTGTACTTTTTTTGTTTCATTTTTTTTTTAAGTTGGGCCTATTACAGACCTATGTTCACAAAGCCGCCATCGGATGCTTCGGTCCTCGCGGCAATTGGCATTTTCAATTACCTCCGTTCGAGGAATGTGTCTAACCTATCCACCAATCCCCTTTTCGATCCCTTCACCGTGTGTCATAGGTGACACTCAAGTGTGTCTACATGTTCGTTGTCAAAGATGGGGATAAACTATTCCTATTTGATACCTAGGCTCAGTCTTGTTAACATTTTCTTGTTATGTTTGATTGAGAAGATTCGATCGAATCAGATAGTCGAGCAAAAAAATTGTGATCGAAATTTTGCAGTAGCAAAAGCAATGACTTGTTGAAATTGAGCAACACGGCTTGCTTCACTGAGGCGAACTTAAAAAACTGTCAATAGAAGGATGTATTTCTTCTTGTTTGCGAATCATTCGTCCGAACCAACACCTTAAATCCTCCCACCTCCATAAACCAATATTCCCACTCTCCCCTTTATTTTCGGTTTCGTGGTAACCCGGTGGTAATGGTGGGGTACCGTGCCATTTGTGGTCATTTGGGGGCAGTATTAAGGTGGAGTGTAGTGGTGGTGGTCTCTATGGGCGGTTTATTACAGGGTGTGCAATCTTATCGCTGTTTCTCTCTCTCTCCCGCTCCACCCCGGCCACCTTTTGCAGGCCCGTACACACCCATGTGGAGTCGCGCTTGCTCGCTCCCGATAAATGCATTGTGCGATGACGGTGGCGCCTGCCACGCCATTGTTCCCGTTTGTCTTCTTGACCATCTTCGTTTTTCGGGAAGTACGCGCAGGCTGTCGGCGGAATTGATGTCCTTTTGCGGCGTTGCGCCTGTCGGGTCACCGGTGTTCGCGACCTCCTGAGAGCCGATCTGAAAGCCAAGCACAACATTGCTTGTGCGAGAAATGATTTTGAATAACCCTGATGTGAGTCAAATCTACATTTCTCCCCCTTTCTTTTTGACAAGTGCAAAATTCCTTTTCAAAAATTACCAACGCAAGGCTTCTGTTTAATCGAATCCATGGTCCGCAATTGGTCGATAACTTTGATAAAGTTCTGAAATAACGAGTTTGAGTTGATTAGCGTTATGAAGCTGACAGCAATGATAATTGCTCACAGATTTGAGTTAAATAATATCACAAACTGTAGACATTAAACTGACACAAAAGTTATCAATTCTCGCATCTTTATGAAACAGGCTTTCTCAAAAGCTTTATTCCGACAATGAATGTAGTTAGTTACAAAGTGTTTTATCTGTTTGGAAACTGCTGCAAATGCACAAGTATTTTTATATAAATATTCCTAGCTTTTGACAAGCTGCAAATGCAATGTCGTGAACAAAGGAAAATTCGTCATATTTCACTGCTATCTTATGATTAGATTTTAGTAACGCCTTCGACTTAGTTATACTGCAGCCTGCAGGCATGTCTCTAATTCGTGTCTAAATTGTTCATTTCGAATGTTTGACGGAAGTGCCAATGACCAAGCATGGTCAGACTGATACACGCGAGCGTCAGTGCAGTAAAAATGGTCTTAAGAAGATACGAGTGGGTACGCGTTCATCCTTTAACTTTGACTGCGCACACCTTTTGAAGCCCCCACTGCTGTGGGCGTGGGCATGCTCTCTATACGTGTAAATGCCCCACTGTTTTGTCTAATCTTGATTTAGGGGCCCACACTGATGGTCGGTGCGGGAGAGGCCTGTGAACCTCTGCTGGACAGAGACCGCCCAGCTTCTGACTTCTGCATTCCAAATAGGAAAAACCGCTTTGAGCATAATTTAAAAGTCAAATACAATATTGAAGGTATTTTGTTCATGCTTTTAAGCTGTCGCCTTCAGCAATTCAAAAGAGTCGCAGTGAAACGTATTATTTTAATTCAAAAGTATTTTGACAGTTTAGAAGAGTTTCAACATTTTCAAACATTAATTTAAAACTAGCTGAAGAGTTAATTATGCTCCTTAATGGTTGCTCTTATGCATTGCTCTTGCAGATTTTACCATCAGATGTGCACGATACTTTTGTTTCTTGAAAACATCTATTGACTCTTGAAAAATGATCTGATTCGCAGTTGGTTCAGAGATCTTTGTTGTGCTGAAGCACAATTTTTTTCCTTCTGATTCATCTAGTACATGTTGTCGAAAAGAATTTTATTAATGTCCTGAGTAGGTCTCCTCATGTTGGCGTGGTGGTTATCGGGAAGTCTCTTCCCAACGAGCTCACTGTTTCTGGCTGCTGGTTGGGAACTATACAATCGGGTAAATTGTTTTAATACCTGTTTTCGAACCCCATTTCTGCTCAGTCGCCGTGTTCTCAATTCCTATTTATCTTATCGGCGACATTTGTTATCCCCCTCACTAAAGTGCTTGCGCCTATTAACTAGCTGATATTGTTGGAAGAGATGAAAAAACTAACAAATAAAAACGTAAATCTTACGACGACACCACAAAGTCGTTGTGCTTGCACTGCGTTGCGACATAAATCCGGAATAAAAACTACCGAAGATAAAGGTAGCTACAACGAAACGAGTAAAGGAAGTTTTAATTTTCATTATTTTGTCATTTGGTCATTACTTCGTCGTCCCCCAATTCACCGCGTCTCGTACACAGTTCCAGGAAAAACGAAATATCTCTACATTTTCATTCCAACGCGACCGCAGAATCTTCTTCCTTTGCAGGGCGACCACAGTATACCATCCGTAAATTCCTCGCAGAGCATTTGTAAATGGCTCAGTGTTTTGACGTCTGTCCTACTGCGCAGTATCCGCAGTATTTCGACTAATAAAACCCTATTCGAATTTTGGAGTGGGACAGGAGAGAAAGGGAAGGGGGGGGGGGGAGTATGGGATTGTTGGCAAGGGTAGAACTTTGACAGCAACCATAGTCGTTTGACAAAAAAAAATATATATGTGCAGTAAAAGTAAATGGGGATTTTCGTCGGAACGTCGTCAGTGTTTCATCCTTCGGAGCAGGTAGACAATCGCTGCCGACGGGGCGTTCTGTTTTTGTCCGTCCCGTGGTTTCTCGGATTTTGGCTGCGGGACGCCCCCCGGTGGTGCTGGCCCATTTTCGGAACCCGCCCGTATATCATCTGCAATGACCCCCCTTGTGTGCGGTGGGCGATCGAGGCGCCACCCTTGGCGGTAGGAGGTGGGACAGCAGCGACAACGAGCGCGTCGACGCGCGCGAATCTATTGTGATGTTTTCTATGGGGTTGTGTCTCGATGTACGGTACAGTGTAGATACACTTTAATTAAACACGGCGAGGGCGACTTTTATCGTCTGTACACAATTTCAATTGATTCTGATGTCTTGTTTGGTTTTTTGAAGAAAAAAAATACGCTTTAATTTTTAGCGATTCGCTACTGTGTATATACGTTTAACATTTTATTGCCATCAATGAAATATTTAATTTCCATGCTTCTTTGTTTATTGTTCTTGCTAACCATTTTCCATTTTATTAACAAAATCTAATCGAATGATTATTTTAATTTCGACGTATTTTCATGTTTTCTGTCAAAGAAAACGTAGTCTTTGATAATAGATTAAATTGAACTTGGTAGTTCAAAGTGCATATTTACAAACAAATTGCTTTGTCAGAAATTTTCTCAATGGAGAACCTATTTTTAGGTAAATATTGTCGACGGCATGTCACGTTGGTTCGTGTTATTGGCAGTGACACTGTGGGACACGTTGACGAATTTGGCCGTCTCTCTGAGAGTATCAGCTTGCGTGAAGCCTCAGGTGTTTGAACTAATTCAACGCGACCATTCTTTCTCAGTCATCAGTCTACATTGGTCCATTCAGGTCTATACCCCAACAACGTCCGTTTGCTCATATATTTTACCTGCACACCTTTTGTCCTCGCGCGCCTCTTGCCTTTTTGATCGGTACAAATACCTGACGACCTGATCTCCTCTCTTCTCATCCCCCCCCCCCTATTTCTAAATTGCAGGCCTGCTGGCTATCTGCTCGTACCATAAAAAAAACCACCAGCCAGCTAGCACTCTGAATTCCTGTCACTTTTTTGTGAGAGTCTGTATGTGAGTTCCAAAAATCGTTCGACTTTTCTTTTCTTACGGTTTTGTCATCAATTGCCCCCACCGTCTGTCGTTTTTATATACAGGTGTCTATACGGGAATCACCCGACCCGTTATCCTCCCGCGACCCACTGAGCATTAGAGAGCGCATTAGGACAATCACCATCATGTGTGACCCAGTCACACTTATATAACTCCACACCGTTTCAGTGATCCATGGCCTCTTTGTGACAGTTATTGTATCCAAGCCGTTAAGTTTCGGTTTGATCGACTACATGCCACTAGCAATGGCAATAGCAACCAGAAGGTTCCAGTTTGAAGTTGCAGATCTTAGGAGGAATTTGGCTCGCGGCCCGCCCCAATATGTTCGTGTAAATTGGTGGCAGAAGTCGAAATTGGTTTTGGCGCTAATATCTCGTGGCTTCTGCCTGTCAAAGCGAGTCTCTGGGAAAATAGCCAATTAAAGGTAAAACGCTTCAAAGGATTTAACCAAGTCGCTCGATGTTCAGTGCACATACACACGCCACCCATCGACCTGTATACGGAAAACCAATAACCACGAAAAAGAATACGAGGCGTATACAGGCGCGAATACAGAGTTGCTTTTGTGTGATTTATGTCTTCTCGTCCGTGTGTGGGGACGTGGAATTGCTGCCGGCGTTGGAAGTGCAGTGATTCTTTTACTGTTACTTGTCAATCGGTCAACATGTGCTTTGAAAATAATATCGGCCCTCTCCATGAAGTTGGCCGTGTTTCCGAAGAACGTCGAAACATGCGCGATTTTGGAATTATTTTGTAATTTTATGTGACCCCGAGGTGGGGCTTTTTGAATGATGATGACTTGTGTCATCATTTTGAGGCTGAATTAAAAAAAAATGCGTTTGAATATATTGGTGTGTGTCCAATAATGTCGTGTCCGCTGCTGGGCAGTCAGCTATTGCGCACATTGGTGAAGGGGTGTGTGTGTGCTTCCAGGTAAAAGTCAAAAATTGCTACCCAATAGTAGCCGATAACAACGTCATCTATGTATTCTGTATTCGCTTATGATTCTGGCAATAAAGTCTTTCCGAATTTCGACATGCTGTACGCATAGGCGATAACCTTTATGCATCGCTGTCCGCACAAAATGTTTATCTGCATATGCATGCAGTCAAGATTGGACTTGCCTAGGCTGTAATATTCTGTGTTCGCGGTAATCGTGTTTCGAATCTATAAAAGCCGAGAGCCCTGTTACACATATAAAACGTATAGGCTATAGCCGAGTTCGGTTCCGATGTACATACAGTAATACCGGCTTTGGCACAAGTATACGCAACACCTCAGGTGACTATTCGCTGTGCAGATTGTACCTCATATATACGTATACTGCCCCATTATAGATATAGCCGACTTTATTGCCGCACCGTGAAGGTGTAGATCTATCCATGTACGAGTATATTTATTCCAGAAATACCTATCGAACTCAATAAAATGTTCGGCCTGTGCGTGGTTTCGGCGGTCGTAACTCGCCTGGTGTGACAGGTTTATATGTTTGGTGTTCTTATACGGCTAATTACGTATAGGGATCTCTCCGTGCCTCTCTATACGTGTAAATAGTAGGAGCAGGCCTAATATGCATTTTGTTTACAGACCCCCGATGTTGATGGGCCTGGTAACCCTTTCGGGCGCCACGTTACGGTGGAATTAAGCAAATCGGCGATTCACGAATGCGATGCTCTTAATGTTCAAATTATCTTATTTCAATCGTTGATTCTTGAAACCATTTGAAAAGCGAATTGGTTTTGGTATGGGTACCTGTACTAGATGACGTTTAAAATTATTGTAAAAATGAATTACGAATATTTTAATTGCCAAACGAGATTCAAATGGCTCAATATCCAAAAAAAATCTGTTTGTTCAAAGGTGCTAATCTTATCATAACTCCAATTAACATTTTGAAATTGGAATGAATGTTTAAATGTGCTAGTCAGTCGTGTGGTCATCTTTAAGGTGTCATGTAGTCGTGCCCCTCACAAAGTGCACTGAGAGGGGTACAGAATCTTCCTGTTGTGACCCGTCACTTCAGTGAAATAAAAAAAAATAAAAGTAGATCTTACTTCTAATGGGTTATTTCAAAATTATGCGCTACAATAGATGTATAAACAATGGTTTCCATCCTACGAACTACCCTAGTTCTTTTGAAATCTGATATGTTTAAGTCGTTTTGTGAATTTGCTCTTGCCCATTTTATTATTTCCTAGTATTTGCGTCCATACATTTTGGCGTCAGGCATGTTTTATGCCACCTACAATTTCCGGTATTATATCGTATATTTGATTTAGTTAAAGAATCCGTAAGGTTGGCTATCTCATGGCTGTCTACCAAAATTGATAGCCCGCATGTGGCAAAGATTAAACGTTATGAATTTCTCCCTTCCGAAGTGTCCGCCTTCGAATTCTTGCGCCAGGTAGATTGGCGTCCAGGAAATGAACTGAAGGTGAAGGTGTGTATTCTGTGGGAGCCAATATATAATACAGGGTGGACGTGTTTATGAATTTATATATAGGACTAGATTGTCTGAACAAGAAGGCGGGGTCGTTATGAGGTGACACATTATTCGGAGTCAATTCCTGTTTATGGAGTGGCGCGGTTCGAACGCTTATTTAATCGGTTGACAGAGGTTCGTGACTGTATCTCGCATCACCTCCGTTAACTTTGTTTTCTAGCGTTTCGTGTAGAGCATCTACTGTGATGTTTTATCGAATTAAGACATTTGTTTTTATTCTCGTACCAAGGCAATCAAGGAATCAGTTTACTTGACATTTATCTCATTGTTGATTACACACTCGCATCAGCCGGTATTCTGTTTATTTGTTGACACTATTATTTTTATTGTATTTTTTTTCTCAAGAATATGGTTTCCTGGAAATCCACAAATCTAATGCGACACTTTCAGTTTCAACGTTTATTTTGTATGTATTTTTGTTACATTTGTATCGGTGACTTTTCCAAGAATTTCTTCCTTTAAAAAATAAACAATCATAACCTAATCAATACCAATATAAATTTAAGAGGAAAAAAGCGCATACAGATAAAAAAGCTCGAGGGAAGAAATAAATAAATAAAGGAGTTTCTTCGTTCCATTTTCTTGGAATAATCCTTTCCAGAGTCGATCGGCGAATCGCAGTTTAGCAACCACAGCTTTTAAAGGAGGCTCTCTCCCCCCTCTCCTCGACCTGTCCTTTGTTTGTTCGTTGTAAATAGATATGTGGCTAAAGCTCGCAGCTGAATTTTGGCGATCTGAAAGGCTGATAAGGGTGAGGGTTGATCTAGTCACTCTCCGGTGTAGGCGTCCCGGGACCAGTGTGTATTTTTATAAGTGAGATACCCAGATAGGTATCAATGTTGTTAATTTTTTATCGTCCTCTAATGACTCTTCATACACATAGCAGCGTTATAAAAATTGCCAATCCTCATTATTATGCGGAGAGCTTAGTCTTTTCGGCGTCGGGCACTTGGGTCAAACGTGGACGTAGAGGCCATATTCATGACTGAATTTGTAAAAACTCTCCAGATTTACTTAAAAAGATCAACTTGGTGATTGTGTTTCATGTGCAGTGTATATTGCCATGCAAATTTTTTGTTTTCTTTACGAATTTTGTATGATATTTTTTTTGTAAAATTGTTTGCGGTTTTGGTCAATTTTTTTCTGGCCGATTGGAATTCAGGCAGATGGCTTTCACGACGGAATTTGTGCTGTTCATGTCAGTTTTCCTTTTGTAGTCCAAATGTAGGTTTGTGGATAACAACGCAAATAATGTTGGGACAAAAACCATGCTTTGGTTTCGTTTGTTCGATTGAGCAATTACGCAAACCACACGACACCCAATTATCAGGTAGTTTCACCTGCTCAGTTGATTGAGCCATTTATTTGACGATACCCCAAAAGATACTATTGAAAAGTTTTGAAACTAGTAATTAAGCTACCGGTATTTTTTGTCTAGCAGAATGACCTGAAAATGCAGTTGGCAATAAAAAGAAAAATGTTTCACAAAAAGTTGACTTTTATAATTATTGCAAATTCCTCCACGAAATTAATCAGTATTTTCGATAGCTCAGAACCATCGTGGCTTTGGGAACGCGCATCATCTTATTAAAAATTGCTCACTTTAGGTAAATGAGGCTGTTATTTACATATTTCATGGCATATTTCTACCTGGTGGCGAAAGATGGTAACTAATTTTCTTTGATGTCGTTGCTGCAGCTCGTCGGACGACAAACGACGGCACCAATGTTTCCGAACACCGTGTTAGAACAAAATTCTGTTATCGATAGTTTCGATACTATCACTCGCCCCAAAAGTTACCCCCACCTGCAGAACACACGCACGAAGACACCCCGGACCGCACTGCACTACCACACGCCGTGACCACGGCAGAAGGTGATGGCACTTTGTTGGTGGGGTTCACGGTTAATCAGTGTGTGCCATCTCCAGCCCCGACAGATGGCTCACCTTGTCCTGAGTTGTCATTGGAATATAAACGATGGTCGTGGAGTTGTAAATATATGCCATTCGGCGTTAATTGCGACAGGGGTCTTCGTCGTTGTCGTCGTCGACGTTCGATGTTTGTTGTACGAGGGAAGAAATTTAAACGATTCGAAATCGTACTAGGTGGATGTTTGTCGTATTATAAAGACGTTGCGTGTCAGACTTTGTCTGCCATCATTGGTGTTGCATCCTCTTGAGACCCGAGTTTTAAACCAATCATACCGATTTTGATTGATGGAAGACCACAAAGTAGAATTCTTTTTTAGACTAATACAAATTCGATGGTTGAAATGCACGTTATAAAGAATTCTTTGAAATCGTGGTCTTGTGTCGCAATGTATATGTTGTGCAACTTAACTGTGCTTTGGCTGAGACAATTTTTGAAATTAGTATCGGTTTAAATAAAGTAGTTTTAAAAATACAGTAAAACGAAACAATTTTAACGATTTATAAGTTCTTATTAAAGAGATTAATTGCTTTAAACTTATCGATATGAACACGTAGTTTGAAGTTTCAGGAGAGAGTTCTTATTTAATTGATACAAACTAAACAATTGCTAATGCAAAATTCTCCTTCTTCCCTAGAAGTATAATCGACTGGAACGGCCTCCCTCCAGAACTAGTACAATCTCCCTCC
>JAQGBY010008429.1:0-10665 GCA_034698785.1 Mycogona germanica
GCTTTACGGTAGTCTGCAGGGATCAGGAAAATTTATCACAGACAATGTTTACGTTGAAAATGAAAATATGTGACAGACGATGACAGATATCAACTACAATACATTTCATTAACTTGCGTTTTCCGCAATCGTATACAGTCACAAAATTGAATGGGTTTTATCTGGTTGGTAGAAAATGTAAAATTCTTTTAATAAATACATTCGTTTTTGCGGCTAATGCATTCAGTCACGTAATTGTTTGGTTTGGTTGCGAGAGCAGCCAGTGAGCCCTTGCATTCTAATGCTGCCCCGTTCGATGGCAATCACACAATACACCAAAGCATTGCTAGTTTCAATTATTTACCGGTTAAACGTGAGTGGATGAAAACGAGAGTAGTTGGCCACAATCAAACATTTTGGATTTATGTTTTCCTCCATACACTTCTGTGTAATGAAATCAAACGTTTGCCAATGATGAAACTGTCATTTTTCATATTAATACATTTAATGCCGTTTCATAACTTTTCAGCAATTTAATTATATTGTAAAATTGACGTGTTGGTTTCTTGTGTAGTGGGTAAATTGAATTTTATAAAGCTAAATTTAATTATTGTGTTCCAGTACACGTTTTCCCATCGACTACAATTTTTTTCCTAACGTCAAACATGTCATCGAAAGTGTCTCAAGAACACGGATCCTTTTCGAAACGCTTGACGCACGGAGATGGGTTTTCTGCACACGGTGAGGTGAACGAAAAAGATGACGCACTGCCACAGCTATATAATTTCAAATATTTTTCGACTGCAAATCGATCATTCGCGCATCGAACGTTGCAACTCGGGGCGCGATCGTGCGTGTGCAGAGAGAGAGCAATCAGAAAAATCTCGAACGCCGTCAAATGTCGCCGAAGAATGTGACTCGCGAGGCGCCAACATGAAATGCCGGGAAACCCGCGCGCACGTCACACGCGCGCACGCAGCACTCAGCGCGCGGTTGGTACGATCATGCGAGACAGCGATTTGTAGTTCTAAGAAAATGCGCGCAGATTCGACGAATGTCATTCATTCGGAGTCTATACCGCCCCTGAGACACCTCACCAATCTATTTGAAACAAAATCTTGGCTTAACTTGAATAAATATTTCAGCAAGCATGCAAGAAACGTGGAAGAATCTTTGGGGAGAACGTCTAGGGAATATATTTCTCAATTTTTCACGTTACATAAATCTGAATCTGAAACAGAATTATTTATCGCGGTTCCACAATTGTCACAACTATTTTTCACCATTTGCCTCGACAGATATATTTTTTAAAACATGAATTACAATATATATACCGTGTATACTTTGTTGAGGAATTATAACTTTCGTATATTGTATAATTAAAAATGACAAAATTACCTACTCTGTTTAGCTGCTGTTAATGTCTGTACTCTAGGTGTTTCGATCGCGCATCGATTAGCTTAGTATCGATGTTTTATTGTGTAGCTTGACAGGTCGCACAAAGGTAGTTCATAATCGGAAACCGTCTTATCTGGTTTTCGGTTGCCGTGTTGTGCGACCCCCAAATCACAAAACGTGGTATCTCGAGGATGTATCTTCAAGTATAACATCGACCCCGTGTCGCGGAGGTTGATGCCTACACACTACGCGTGAGACACTAGGCGAGATTGAGAGAGTTCCCCCAATTTGCGCGTTGTCTAACGGATGCGTGTCATTCGTAAGTCATGGTTCAGTGGGACCCTTACCGCCCGTCTCAGTTTCTCATCCCCCCATCCCACTGCACACCATATACGAATCTAAAATGCATTATGGATGACATTTAGGACATTATCTCGCTATCGTTGCTTCCTTCTTAAACGCCGTAGCCCGCCTATAAAATTTCCCTATGTTTATCTCGATGTGGCGCGCGCGGCGTGACAGGACCGGTGCGAGCCGCATAAATCAATGCATTCTTATATAAATGTGTCGTCCTTCTTATTAAACTCCAACGCACCCGCCTCGCCTGTCGTCATCGTGTTACACAATGTTGAGGGCACCAAGACAAGATAGTGGATTGGTAGCCAAGCATCTCTTCCCGAGACCTCCGTGTACGATCTAACACGGCTCGAACACAATTTCTTGACATTTGTTTCGGTGAATTACACAAAAAATTAATATTAAGGAGAAAAATGCTTGAAGAAAAAAAGATTATCTTACTGTCCATACTTTTCCATGGTTTGTGTTTAAAACGGATACCTTATTTACAGGTTGCAAAGAAAATTATGAATTGTGTCGATGAATTGATTATAATGCAAATTAGGAATATAAAAAGAGTTCGTGGCTCTGAATTTGTCTGATAAATGATCAACTACTTCAAAAGCAATTACATTTTAATTTCAAAGAAACGGATGGTAATTTCGCAGATAATGCCTATTTCACAGTTGTGAGCTAAAGTAGGAATTGGGTATTAACGTTCTTTTTATTTTGTTTCCAATCAACTGTAGTCAACCGTACTACAGGCGTTACGTTCCCCTCATGGTGCTTAGGCACTGTGCGAGGGGGAACAACCAGTACCCCGGGATCGAAATTTTTGAGAGCCCGCGCCGGGAACCGAACCCGGGACCGCCAAAACCACAGTCAGTCGCTAAACCAACTAGGCTAGGACGAGTCGTACAACGTAGTTTTGCTGTTCGATACATTTTATACATGCCTCTTAATTGGTAATCTTAATAAAATCGGCATCTCTGAATAATACGACAGCAACGCAAAAATCCCATCGAGCTTATATGCGTAAAATACTGATTCTAAAAGAGCGAATGCTGGTGGTCAGAAATCGGAGCGCCCGGTCTCGAGAACATATTCTGTCGGCGCCTGATGGTCGATGTTCTCCCCCGAAAGCTGCAGGCTTTTAACACTCAATTAATCCAGTTTTATCTCCAGTGCCGCAGACATCGCTCGAGTAATTAGTGGTTATTGTTGAACCGAAGGAAATTTTCTCCCAGCCGTCGTCGTCGAAGTTGATTATATAGTGAATGGCCAAATCAATTCTCGCGAGCTCTTTTGCTATAAATGCTTGAATGTATATACATGTGCCTACACACTGTAGATCGGGGAATAAGCCAGTGAGTCTGACAGGCGGTCACCGCATAAAGATGCTCCGCTATTAGCGAACACTGGTGGCGAAACATTCCTTTTAATCCCGCTCCTCATGCTGCTTATACTGAATGGCTTACTAATTTGACAATCGTTCGTCGCATCTTGTTCGTCTATCCGGGCCAATCCATGAGGTGGTGGCGCTAGCATCGCTCTCGCGCATATTGCATAGACGCCAACTTGATTACACAGCTTCTGGCTTTAATTAGTGCGCGCAGTTTGTTCGCTTTTGCCCGTGTGTGGGTTCCTGAAACCGGGCAACAAAACAGCGGCACAAACTACGAGGACTGCCACTGACTTTCAGTTCCACACGCGGCAAGCATGCATGAAGCCTGCAGCGCTACGCTAAAGCTGTCTAATCACCGTTTATTTTATGTAAAGATGACAATCTGGTGTAGCAGTTTGGCATTAGCAGAACCGAACCTCGAGGCGATGTGCTTGCATAACGTAGTAGCTTAGCCAACGTACAAACTCGCGCATAATTAATGGTAACACTCCATTCATAAGTAAATACATACCGCTTCGTTTTAATTATGTAAAAGCTAATTTTATCGTACCAATATAACTGATTTCCGTAATAAGGTTTCTAAAAATTTCAAATTTACCGGCTGCGCAGACTAAGCGCTAGCAATGCATTTCAATTAGGTTTTTTTTAAGATCTCAGTTCAAGTTCAGAGAGCGTCCCAAATGAACCCTTGAAATTAACGCTCTCAGATGAGTTACTAGTAAGAAAATATAAAGTCTATTTTCGACAAAGATTTTGCAAAAATGGTCGATTGCAAAGCTGTTAACCTTTGAACTGAGAACAATGTTTGGATCAAGATGATTCCATTGACAACGACGGTGGTGGCGCTACTCAAGCGTAAAGGTGTCCGCAAATGGAAACATATTAGTTTTGATTTTTTTCGGCCTAAATTGTACTTTACAAATTACAACGCTGTATTGTACGACATCAATCCATTCAGTGGACACCAGAAACAATAGCTATTTGTTTTCTATTACTTAAAAATGCAACTATCCAGTCTAAAACTTGATTATTAATGCCATAACCATTCACTTTAGCTAATAATCGTTGGTGAGGGACTGCGTCAAAAGCTTTGCGAAAATCTAAGAAAATCATATCATGTTGTATACGTTCATCCAAGAATTTATTTAGGTCATGGGGAATGATTCACAAGAATGTTCCTTCATAACCCATGTTGTGCATCATTAATGACATTATTTCTAACAAGATGCTTTACTTAGCTTGAACATTCTACGATTCATCACTTTCTACGATGAAGGAGCAATTCAACAATTGTTTATTTATAATTGTTAAGCACATTTATCTAATATAAGATGTAAATCGATTGACCTGATGTCTCCCCGATTTTAGAGATGGTCATATCAAAACTTAATTTTCAACATTAAGCGGAATACGGCAAATGGCCATCACGTTCCTTCGATAACCACTAGATGGCACGGCAAGTTTAGGTATGTGTCGCCACTAGCATGTTAATGTTAGTATGACGCACTGTAGAGCATACTTCGCGAATCCTAAAACATTATGTTGTGGATCGTACTTCGTGAATCTATTTAAATTCGTTTAGCGACTAATGAATTTCCTAATTCAAATTTCATCTCATTATGCAAATGAATCTCGAAGTTCAGTCATGTCAACCAAACAATTACTGTCATTTGAGAAATGGATTCACGTTTCCCTTTTGAACACTGATGAAAATGAGTTTGACACATTCAGAGTTTTGCTTCATATCTAGCCTAGCACAGGCTATTCCCCAGATTTCTAGTTCAAAAGTACTTTACAGATGGCAGAAGCACCCTGGGTCGCTTGCGTTTGTCATTCACCGCGAGTGGCTCTGCTGAATGTGTACCACCACTGTCTTTTTCTCTATATGTCGTCTCGTTTCGGTTGTTGGTCTAGAAAATGTTCCACGCGTTCGAGATTGTGGTCCACGGATACGCCGAGAAAGAGGCAATCGAACATTTAGCAAATTCTAATCCACAGTAAACGTCGTCTCTTTAGATGTTTTAGGTCCGCCCCCATAGGCGTGTGCGAGATAGTCGACCGCACACAAAGTACGTCCGAGGTTAAAGTCAATAACCTAATGTCTTTTCGCTTTTCCTCGCGTGTCCTGGACGCGAGGACTGATGGACACATTACTGGCTCAGGAGGGCGCCGACTTTCCTTCATCGAGATGCAGGTGGAACCACCTACATAATAAATAACACAACCATCGAGCAAAAACTGTTTAGGTCAAATCAAAAACAACCACCTTTTCTTTTACGCGTCTGCTCATTTAGATAATTATTAAATCGGCAGGTGCCTGCAATAAAATATATTTCGATATGTAAAACAAAAATAATTAAACGATGACATTTTAAGAACATTCAATATGAATCAAATTATAATAATTATCACCAAAAATTGGCGTATACCCGAATCAGTTGAAACGCTCGGCCAGACAAGTGGCGCCACATGCAATGTCGCGATCTTCCTATACGAATATGATGCGCGCATTCACCTAGTCGGGAGAGGGGGGGGGCACGAGGGTCAGAAGATAATCAAGATCTAGGAAAAGAGCGAAAAAGATTGCAGCCTTATATATAAATATATTTTTTATATTTGTTTCGGTCGGCACACGCGCGCTACTTTCCAAAAGTGTTTTCTGTAACTTTTATCTCTTGGGGCAGGATTGTACGTGTGTGTGTCGTGGTGTACTGCATATTCGTTGTCGCAGTAATACTGTATGTGGCTCGGCTCTCAGCATGGGAATTCTTGCGTGTGTGTTCCGTGGTGGACAAAAATGCTTCTCGGTGACTACTAGCCATGTTCGGTCTAGTGCAGCACGACTGGGGAAAAAATTGTCATGAGCTGCTTTTCTAAGTTACGCGAAGCGTATATTGTTCCGCCTCATCTTTCTTATTTGACCAACTAGAATAAAAACAAGTCCTTTTGTTTTCGATTACAAAGTGGAACGGGCATTCGTGTTATTAACTAATTGCTTAATGGGCAGAACCACATTGCATAATATATCGTAAAATATACAATATTCGCTACATTTTAAACAGAAAAAATTATAACTATTTACAAGTTACGTCATTATATTTAACGAATTGATATTTCAGGTTTTGAAAATATTTTTGCAAACGGGGCATTTACCGTACGTAAAATTTCCAAATTATAAACTGTTAATTTGTAAGTTACTGAATGAAATAACCTGTTTTCTCTTTATTCGATGATTTTTTAAAAATCATGTCAATGAGCAATCAGCAAATTTCAATGAGCAGTTCCCTTCACTTTCTATCTCGACGTGGTTTGCAGTAACACATTTGTAATGAATTTTATTTTACAGTGCTACAATATTCGCCTTATAACAAGTCTGTAATATTTTATAATAAATAATAAATTGTGCCCGGGACAACGCCGGACGAAAAAAGACGAACAGAGTCGGCGACAAGCTCTTCAAATAAAATAATAACACAACTATTATTTAATAACTCGAATGGTGGGGAATTGCAGCACTACAATTAGAAACCCGGATTAAGAAAATTAAAATTTGCGAAACACAAAAACAAACTATGAAAACCACTGCAACTGACGAAAAGCAAGAACGATAACGATTCACACTTACCAAGTTCTTCCACATCCTCATCTCACGAGGAAAATTAAAATGATTTAAAAATAATTACATAAACTATTTATCAAAGTAGACAGTACCGGTTTCGCGCACACCACTGCGATCATCAACTGTCTTTTGAACTAAGGATTAAGCAATTAAAAGAGTTTTCTTTCTTTAAACATTTAAAGAGTTTGTCGCCGTCAATTTTTTCGTCCTGTGCTGTCCCGGGCACAACTCGAGACGTCCTATTCTCATTATTTTTATATAAATTTATATTATAAAAAACATTTCAAACGAATATTTTTCTGAATACCAACAATATTACTTTTTACTATGTGCATTGTCTTCTGCTGGATTCCGCTGGGCATATGCGTCCAGTTTTTGTTTGGCCGATACGACCTGGTATTCACATTTTCATTGTTTTTTATTTTCACCATCTAGATACTTTCGCGTAGAGCTCGCTCTCTCTTCTTTATTATCTCCATTCCGATTCCCTGTCGTCCATTCTTTACTTGTATAGAGGCATTGTGTCAATGGTCGTCTGCGTTACATAAATTCTGTCCAGGATTTATATGTACGAAGCCCCGTGACACGGCGACGTCACCCTTTCTGGTCGCCCCGGCTATATGCCGCGTGCGCGATCGCGCCAAAACCGTTTCGGAAATAAATGACCGAGCGAATGAGCGAGCCCTCTATTCGTTCCATTCGTGACGAAGAAAAAAACGTCACTCTTGTGTCCATCGAATTTATCCTGCACCCACCTCCCCCCACGAATTGCTGGTGACTGACACATATTTTGTTGGTATTGCTAAAAATTCAGGAAAACGTATAGTCGGCAACTCCTAATAAATTGTGAGGGCTACAAAACAATACAAAGAAGATGTCAATTCTCAAAAAATACGTCCTGCGTCAATTCTTTAACTTATGGAGTGTCACAGTCACCTATGCAGCAACTATCGGTCGCCTGGGGTTACACATATTTGCTCAGAAAATTTTCAGCGTGGACGTCTCACTAAACTCTCTTTGTATAAATTTCAGTACAACGAATAACTAATATTGTACGAATTCGACAAGCAATTAAAAGCGGCGGTCATTTATCAGTTTCCCTTAATAATGGGTCAATGAGGTTCTGAAGAAGTCACTAAATCCTTATACACGTTATATTTTTCTTTGGAAGGTAATTTAATTGTAATTTAAAAATACACTTATTCGTGATGCGGATTGTAGGATAAGCGTCTCTCCAAGGTACAATGGTATTTGGAGCCCTCTGGTGAACATATACTCGACCATTAATTGGTTGTTACTTGATGTCCCAATTGCAATGCGCGCCAGGTGGTGTTAGTAGCTTTTTGAGTAGCTCCATTATTTACAACTGACCACTCCACGTCACCTATCAGAAAATCGATTATCAGTTTTTTTTCATCGCTTAGGCAAATACAATACATAAAAAAGGTATATATATACAAGATGGTTGTTACATGACGCTTCAACTAAACAGTTGGACCACAATATACAGTATACAGAGTATGAACTGTATTATCCTATGAAGTTGGCCCACTTCTTTAGCGGTACCAATGTTGAACGACTGCTTGGATCAATGGTCATTATTTCTCGAAACGTCCACTTTGTTTTTCGACTATTTTTTGTCGTGTTTTACGTGATGCTCACTCACTACAGTCGTTGCTGATGTTGCTCTTGCGTTACCGCAAACGGGGATAGTCATTTAATCCATGCTCTTTTGAACGACAACGTTTCGTCTGGATGGCAGTTGTTGGCCCAATGTCTTAAACGGCGCACTATCGAACGAGCTGTGGCATTCTCACTAGCAACTTGCGCGAGGAATTGCTGGAATTTCTGTCGAAATTCAGTCGGCATCACGTCGACGGTGGCAACTTGTCTCAATAGCCGGCGCTATTAAACGCAGACTTGTTCCGAGTATCGAATTGACATTACATGAACTTGCGATACTTATTATTGACGGGCCAGTGATAAAGTGCTCGTATTTGTTGACCCAGTTTTAGTCGGATTTATTCGCTTACTTGTATGTAGTATATTCTGGTTTCCAGGGCCAATCGATGCCCTATATCGATTGTGTCATACTAGTAAAGTGTCATTGGATTGTCTTGGATGAAACGTACGGAAATCGACTTTCTCCATTTGCTTAAGCATATCCGCACTTATAATATGGGAAAATTACGTTACAATGTAAAGTTTTAAGGTCGGCATTACTCACTCATGTATTATGGAGAATCACGATATTATTTTGTTCAAAGTGCAGTATGAGGCCCATTTAAGTTTTGTTTGATAGATCAATAATCCGGAAAACTGTATCGATGATTAAAACGATCGTTTTGTAAAACCATCAATTGTACATTCCCAGCTCTCCTAGCTACGAAATAGGGCGAATTAAATGACCCTAGCAACGACAATTTAAAGCTACCAAGTGACTGAGTTTGCGCCAGTAACTGCTTTACTGATTATTCCTATACCGTATGACATGCTCAAAATTATTTCGTGATTGCCTTTTAACAGCAATATCAAATTTGATGTCGCTTAGTTCGATGCATTAGCTAAAATAAAATGTGTAGTTTTTGGCAGACTCGTCACAATCTCGCTACATTTTATTCGAAAACTGCCGCAAGGCTTAAAGTAGCACTCACTCTGTCTAATCCATTACCAAAAGTGAAAGAGTTTCTTCACGTATGCTTAAAAGTGGAAGAGGATCAAACGACACACATGCAAGCTGTAACCACTTTCTTGTTGTTTTTAGGTAATTCAATGATGTTGCATGATTTCTGGATTCAGGATATCGTCTAATTATACAAAAATCGATATACTTTGCTCCCACAATTAATTCCGCCTGCGCAAGAAGTGCAAGTCTAATTAATTGTAATTATAAATCCCCATGCGTTCACGAATGTGAACATGTATTCCGATGTTTGTAAATAAATCCGAAGCAACTAATTAATTGCAAATTAGGACGAGGATACAGCTTCATTAACTGCGCTTTTCCTTTAGCCTTGTAAACGAATAACCAAACAGATTTTCGGATTACTGATAAAAGCTGCTTTCTCCACTGTCGATACTGGTCATATACGTACGTTTTTTTTAAAAATTGCGTTGGATGTTCACCTAAATGATATCATTCCCCTTTATCAGACAGTTCAATGTGTAGAAATGGATTTTGCAATGGAAGCAACATTGTATAACATAAATGCAATAGATCGGTTTGTTGTTTCGCGCTTGCCAATAAATGCTGAAATATATTTACACTGTAGTGTCTATAGCGGACAACATTGAATTGATGACGTCAGAAATGAGATAAAGCGAAGTTGTTCGAACAATGAATGCCGAGAGGAAAAAATAGAGGTTGAACGAAACGAAACAAAATGAATTGTTGTGGTTGCTTCATGGTAATTAAACTTGGTTAAGGCTAATAAACAAACATAGTTTAGATGTGCATCCTCCATTTTGTTTCTACAGGACTGACGCTCATCGGAGCTTTATTCAAAATAGGGCAAACGTTGTCGCTGCAGATCCGTTCTTCTATACAAATAGAACTTCGTTACCCTCTGGACGTGCGAGAAACGCATGCAATTAATCAATTTGGTTTTGTTTCCGTGACAAACTTCCTGCGAAAAAAAATAAACAATTTGCCAGCTTAGATTTAGCTTCTGTTTTTGTATATCCCCGCTTTCGAGCTAAAGTGCGTCTTAGCTCTAATTAGTATGTCTATGTAACTTTGACGCTCGGCTTACTTGGACGCGAATTTAAATATCCTTTGGTGTCCTTAGACTTCAATTATAGACTTGCAATCAAATACAAATTTACATGTAAAGTGTAAATAGAGAATGACCCTTTTTACAGTTCACCCTCACGATTCTCTTCTTAATGGAGGGAGTACCAAACAGTCTTGTAACAGTCTTGTTAAAAT
>JAQGBY010008430.1:0-10665 GCA_034698785.1 Mycogona germanica
AAATCATCGAAATCGGTCCAGTAGTTTTCGAGTCTATAAAGACACACTTACTTACATACTTACATACATACATACATACATACATTCATTTATATATATATAGATTTTTCTGAGGTAAATTTCAAAAATCAGCAATCACGACATAGTCAATATGTCTCACGACACCTTTAAAATTGTCTAAGATAAAAATGGATATAAAACATAAACGCGAAATTTCGCATGTTTATGACTGCATTAGAAGCCTTGCGCCTTTCGCCCAGCATCAGATCGAATCTGAAATAACTCTAGAGATGCTGTTGTTTCTTGGAGACGATCTTGGCAAAGCCGATGGCGCATTTACTCGGGCACCGTTTATTCTTTTCTCAGACGAGCCGTATTCAATGAATTTTCACCTTTTTGACGTAGTCGGGTGCTTGAGCTGTAATTTGAAACCAGCCTCGCTACTAATTTGGGTTTTCGGGGTGTGCACCACGCACATGACTGCGTGCTTCTAGAGACATCTACCAGCCTGGTACACGTGTATATATATTAAATCCTTGGTCGTTTTTCCGACACCGACGATCTCCGCCTCCGAGCCCTTTTATCGGGCACCTTCTATTTAAGGAGATAACCAACATGGGCTAATGGCCAGGGCACCGACCCATCATGTATGAGTGTCAAAACATGAGCACCGTTAGAATTTATACGTTTAATTGATTTAGTAAACATAGTTATTAAACCGTCAACATTTTTAAATGTCAACTAAAGTGAACTTGTAATCAACGCGATTTACGTATATTTAACGTGATCCAAATAATTCAGCAAATTCTGGAAGATACTCTTAGTATCTTCCCAAAGGTATCAGCCAGCCTGGACCGTCAAGGTATCCGCAAATATATTTCAGCAAAAATGTGTCGCCCAATGCCATAGTCAATCATTTGCATAGGACCTTAACAACGCCTTCTAGGTATTTTTGTAGGTGCCCAAAGTTGTCGTTAGTCTTAATCTGGGAAATAACTAAAATGAAAAGGTTGTGTGTTTCATATTTTCGATTCAGTCCCAACTTTAGGATGAAACCCATCCCCGGTTATGAGGAGTGACCCGGGAGATTTAAAGCGGTGGAGTTAATTGGTAGGGCCCTTGCCAATTAAAGCATAACAAATTATACTGAGTGTTATGTGCGCTTGAATTGAAAACGAGTATTAGCAAGAATAAAGTTATAGAGAAAGCCAACAGTGCTGTATCTGTGTTCTACAGAGTATATTTATTATTGAAGGCTTGTTTTTCATTTTGCCCAGGGTGCATGCGATTCCATCGCAGTCACAGCCCCATTTTCCTTTTCCCCAACACGTTCTCAACCGTACCCACCTACAAAATTTCTTTGCTTTACATAATCATAAATTTGAAGACACACTTTGGGCCGCGGAGTGGTTTTTATTAGAAGAACACAGGGAACTGCACAGACGGTGGCAGATTTACTTACCTTCGTAGGTGCAAATTAGCGGGTGCGCGAGCACATACTCGTAGATGTGCGGTGTATATGTGTTAGGATTTTTTGTTCTTCTGTTCGTAAAGATTTACGTTTGTGTACACAAAAAATCGTCAACGCCTATACGTGGCGACCCGTATACGAGTAAGTTTTGTACGTCTCGTTTCCGATATTTGCACATATTGCGACCCAGTCAGTAAATAATGTGCCGACGTACTACTGAAGATTTCTGATGGCTACAGGTATTTACGCTTACTTTCGCCTGTCACACACACACATTTGTGTGCCAGGTGACAAATGAGTTTGGTCTATTTGTGATCGCGCGGCGATTTAAACATCAATTTTCCGGCGAGGAATCGATTATAGATATATTGATATCATTCTTGGATTGTATGTAAACAAAATTCCTACCCATGAAGGTAAAGATACAAATGTAAAATAAATTCGAGATCGGACTTGCTTCGCTAATTAAGCTCAATGTTGACATTGCCAAAAGATCCGGAATTCCGTAGAAGATGAAGTTTCTTAAATTGCACCGTGCGCCTGGCACCACATTGTGTGTCGAAAACGTAATGAAGTTTAATGAGAAAGATTTTGTTTCTTTTCCGAGTAATGAAGTTTGTTTTCTCACATAGACATAATGTATTAGCAGCTTGTATGTGCAATAGAAATCTCAGTGGTTGATCCAATCAAAATCTTATATTATAAAACAGGAAAATGAGTGTCCGTTCGGGACACTCATTTTCCTGACAGAATTAAATAATATTTTACCTGCAAATAGTTCCTCACATTATTTGTCTCACGACGAAATTTCAGATCTCAATTTTCGGTATTTCACATTAAATTAACTGTTTAAAATTTCTTATAAATCAACCATTTTTAGTATGAAAATTCCAACTACACACATTTCCATTTACCTGAATAATATTTTCAATATAAAAAATAAAAAATTAGCATTACTAAAAAACAAAATTAATGTAATTTTTTTCTTAAACGACTATTTAGGGGAACAGAGATTTAAAATATTTAAAAATTGATTCGCACGTCGATCACCATATGATATTGAAAGGTTACACAATAATGGTGAACCTAAAATAACAATTTAATTAAATTTAAACAATTAATCAATATTTCATTCAGGTTTCTTATTAACCCTGGCGAAGCTGGGTAACCTTCTAGTATGTAATAAGTAATCGAACCATATTTCCAATATTTTTTTGAGATTTCGAAAATAATTGACTTGCTCAGGATTTTGTGATAATTATGCTGTCTAGGATTTATAATGTTTTCTAATTTCGCAATTACTTTTCAATCGACATAAATGAGAATCCACCCTTTAGTGCGTTCCCGATTATGAGCAATAATTCAAAATGCAAACATTAAGTTACATCGTAAATTAATATATTTTGCTCAGAATGATTATTGCATTTAAATTATTGAATGATAATTGCATTAAACACAAATCGAATGGCCAATTGTTCGTACTATGAATATAAATTCAACACACCCTATTTTGTTAACAAGCGTGTTGCGGACTGTCGGTTAGAGCTACACAGTGTGTAACGTGTGTACATGCGTTCAGTGAACGTACAGTACATGTAGCTTGATAAATTCGGTCATTGACAATATTGACAAACATCCTATCAATTATGGTGCTGATATAATTATAACCCACGTCTGTTTTTGTTTGCCGTGCTGCGATGAATTGTTACGCAGTGAAACACTCGGTCCGCCACCGACCAGAGGTGGGGGAGGTGGAGGGGGGGGTTGATGTTTGCAGTCGACAGGCCACCATTATGCAACCAATAGACTTTTCAGAATTCTCAGTGATCGATTCGCGACTGGGTGCCGCAAACATATAATTAAACGTGTGCGCCACATGCGGGTTGCGCTGTTGTTGCGAACCCACTAGTGCCGGACTTACGCGGGGAACTCGATTGTGGCAGTGTGAACGCTCCACAGCCCCATTACATCTGATACAGAGCTAGTGCAAATGTATACATGGCGGTGATTACACAAATCAATCTGGTCTGAAAATAACTCGTCTTTTCGTCGTGTTTGTTTCTTGTGAAATATCGACCGGATGTGACAATGTGCTGTTTAATGTTGGCACGCTATATTTCGAACTGAAGTTGATAAAAATAACTCCACACTGTCTTGATGGAAATGATCGTTAACCAATCAAAGTTGATGTCTTAATATTCAGCCAATTTCAAGATCATAACAATCAATCAATTCAGTGATGGATACTACAAACAGCGCCTTAAAATAACCACACACGAAAAATATGTAAAATGTTGACTTAATCAATTTCAAAGATCGTTTTATCATTTTTAAAATATGCTAAGAATTTGGCAATGTTTATGCAATGGTTTCTGCAATTTAATTTAATTTTACTCGAAAAATATATTTTATTTTCCTCTGTGACTATAAATGTTTCCTGATAGATATTATTGGCATACCAATCCAATGATATACGGCGACGTTTGTATTATACAATCTCGGTGAACTGAGATTATTTCATTATTGCTGCAGTGCAGTTTTGAGATTAGTGTCACAGTCAAATGGTCGATTCACCACTATATACTACATAGTATATGATTGCCACTTGCTATTCGATCCTGAGAATCAAGCCTGACACTTTGTGGGATCTATCCCATTTTCTAAAATTAAAAGTAAATTAATGAGCTAAGCGACGTCTTGAACGCCTTTATGTCTTTGTAGATATCTTGAGGCGTGCGCCAAAAGCGTAGGACCTCATCCTCACTCATTTTGCATGCGAAAATCACGAGTTTTCACTTCTAGACGAGATTCACTTTGGTTTATCGTAATTTTTTAGACTTTTAAGAAATTGTTTTAAAGAAAACCTGTGAAAACTCATTAAATTTATTAGAAGACAAAATGTTCTTAATTGCATTGCGTGAAAGCAAATTTTCGGTCCGTAGAGCATTTTATTTTGCCGTATGAGCCAATTACAATAGTCGGCGACATTCAAATGAACGCAAACGAAAGTTCTATGACTTTGCCTTCTATGATTTTGCCGGCTTCTCTTGGTATCACAAAGATGCAATGCGGTTCTGTCAGTGAAGCGACACCATACTTACCTAGTGCCATTGTTCGTTTGCCGGTTCGAAGTGTAAGGACAGACAGGAAGATGACAGGCTTTCAAGCGGCCATTGTGTTGCCAGGCTCCGTATATACTCGTGCATATACCGACAACATGGATAGAAAATTTATTTTGGCCTCTCATGCTGGCGAACACATTTTGACGGACAAGTTGGGTTAGTGTGTATGTACATGAATGCGTATGTGTGTGTGTGCATAGTGGCAACACCTTTTCGTTTGCTTTGGTAACAGGGTTCTGACAACGCGAAACCCCCAGCAGAAATGCTACAAATGCCAGCGTGCATGGTTGTTTATTGTAGGGTGGATAAAGTTGGTTTTTGTAAATGCCGACGTTGATCCACGTTTCACGATTCTGCCGCCTCCTCCTGAGGTCTGATGGTGGCCGTCTAATGGTGGCCGTCTGATGAAAATATGATCTCTTGAGTTGTCGATGGTCAATTAGTGAGGTATCCAATGTTTTGCGACACTGTCGTTCCTGAAACTTTTTTGTTGTGGGTTGGGTACCCATTGCTGTTTTGCTTATAACAACTTCTCGCGGAAGATCAATGTGGGAAATCGTGGACAATCACTGAAATAAGATAAAATAGATGAGGAAATTGTTGGACACAATTTAAGATACCGGTGACGAGTACGAATTTTATTAATCGAGATTAATAATTCGAGCTCCAATTATAACAGATCGACGATTAACATAAATAGATGATACTGAGAACAATTTATAATGATATATACAATCGCGGACATCTGCAAATTCGTACTCGTCACCGGTGTCCTAAATTGTGTCCAGCAATTTTCTCATCTATTATAAGCTATCCCCAGTGTCATCGTCAAATATTGAATCATTGAAATGGCCTCTAAATATACATTCTAAAGTGTTCTCCATTCGCAGATTAATCGACATTGTTCAAATGTATTCGTAGTTGTTGCAAAATTATATATATCCCCCTTCTATCACTGAAGTTTCACTACAGCCGTTTCTGTACCCTACTTGGCGCTTATACACTATGCGAGGCACTATACTTTCTTTGTCAAATAAATCAAATGAAAAGGATTATCGTGTTAATCTTGGGTTCGTAATTAACATATAATCACTTTAAAAAAAACATTTGTTTTATCCTAGTTTCTAAAAAAATACTTCTTACAAGCAAAATGCGTGGAACGTGGGGAAGATCAAGACAGTGAAAGGATCAGATCTCTGATCTCGGGAGGATATAGAAGACAGTATAACATCTAAACATGTCATCTAATAGCAAACAAAGCAGATCTTCTTTGCGACCAAAAGCAAAAGCCGACAAGAGTCAAAACTTTATTTTGTAACAATAACTTGGAAGGCATGAAATCGACGGTCCTTTTGAATAGATAATACACAGGTAACGTTTTGATTCGTGCAGATATTTGTCGTTATTATCAAATACTGAGTCTGTACGTGTGTGCTAAATATCTAGGTCTCCTTAATTCGATCATTTTTTAGATTTGCAAATTAGTGATATCATTCAGTCCAGAACCATATCGGTGAAAACTAGAAATATTTCTAATCATGAATGGCATTTTATATTCATTTGCCATCTGATTAGTAAAATTTTTCAAGACGTGAATCGGCGTAGTATGGTTGTAGTAGGACTTCCCTAAGCCCAACGGAAGTTTATGGAAAACAAGCTTGGCCGCGTGTGAGCTATAGCACCCCGAACACCTTAAACACCGTGATTAGTTGTTAACGGTTCTCGTCTGTTGTCCAGGTAATTCCTATATAGTCCGGAGCGCCCTCTCTGTTATTTCGATAACGCCATTAATGCATTAGAATTCGTGCAGTGTGGGCAACCAACAACCCCTCACGCAGAAGCGCGCACGCCGCTGTCTTTACCGACGCCAAGAACACATAACGCGCGAGGAGGCACTTCAACCTCAAGTTGTCAGACATTGGCCTACTAATAATGGCGTTCCGTAACCGCCTCCTGCCCGCCACAAAATCACGCGCCACCAGACTTAAATAGGCCTCATGCCGTATACCTAGGTGTACGTGCATACCGCAGTGAACACAACATTCGAGATAAGGAATGGAAACTAAGAGTTTCTTTTCTGACGAACAGACAATTATACACAGAAAATTATTTTGTGATTTATAGTTCAATAATCATTTTAATGAATTTTGGTAACATATTCGACTCAAAGCACCTCTGTCACTGTCCACCACAAAGTACGTGAATGTTCGATGGGTGAAGGAACCACTTCGGGGTTGAGAACACACACATGTGATAAGTAGGCATACGCTATTTCTCCACCACACTAAACTGAAAGGGCCTTCCCATTATTCCTAAATGAAAGCGTTATTTTCACTGACCGAAAGTACACTCTCAGAAAGAAGCCATTTTGTGGCCACGAACACAAGATTTAGTATTTTCTGCGCTAGTTGATCATGCACGGATTCTAACTGCAACGTCATTCTTCATTGGGTTTTTTCGGCTACAAATTAGGCAATAGCGCGCGCGTTTTAAGCGTGAGTGGCTGCTGTGCAACCATTAGGGGCATTGTGTGTTCAGCTAATCATCCTATCTAAATGTGCGGTCGATATAAATCAAAAGAGGCGTTGATTCAAGCCACTCTAGCTTTAAGTTATTTCGCTGTGGTTGGCTTTCACTGGTGTGCGGCTAACTAGTTAATCCACTTTCAGCGTTTGTGCTGCATCTAGTCGGAATAACCCACTCATTATGCAAATATTAACTTTAATCCAGACTTCGGAGAGGTTTCTTTCGTAAATAGTGCAAGAATACATAATAGAACATTTAATATTCGCCATCTTTTGAGTGCAGTTCGAACGCTTTCCCTAAATTCTCATACAGTGTATGTGCGCGGTCAAATGCTTTCTCAAAATTCGCATTTTTTGTATAGCGTATTGCTTTTGACAAGATAGCTTTTTAAGCAGGAAGGATAACTTTTATAGTAAATATGTAGAATTACACAGAAACCGGTCTTATTTCTATATTTTAAAATATTGTCAAATTTATTGAGATTTTGTATCCGTAATTTTGAGATTCAATGTTATCTCACATTTAAACAACGATAAAGGTGTTAAGAAATCTTAACTGGTTGAAGTATCGAATATACTCTTTAGTCCGATCAAATTTACTAAATATTAATTGTAACTTAAAAGATGGCGATATTAAGAAAATAATATATTTCAATAATTATTAAAATAACCGGTTTTAATGTACATTTCCATAACAACACGCAAACGTAATCTACTACACGACGAACAGCGCGCAATCGTGAACTCATTGAACTATTTCAATGTGAACTTTTCGTCAACGTTAATTAACGTGTGTGTGACTATGCGGACTCGCACTTTAATGAGAAACGTGATTAATTTTGTAATCAGCTTATTTTATGCGATGCATTTTTGTACATCACGAAATGCCCTGCATGCGGCATTCCGCGGAGAATTAACCGTTTTGTGAGTGTGTGTGTCAATGCCTGTTTGCTTTGCCGACCAACCACCAAGGTGAAGTAGAGACGAGTGCGAGATAAATAAAGCGCCTGAATTTTTGAAACACATGCAAGTTTAGCACAAAAGAAATATTTAAATGAAGAGGTCAACTCGCGCCTCTAACCCAGCCGAAACGTTTTGAAAGAGATTGTCATAACATTGCGTTTTTCCCGTCACAACTTCTCTTTGTGTTCGAGTGTTTGTGATTATTTTCTTTTTTCTGTTCTTCGTTCGTATGCTGCCACGTATCTACATGAAATCATGTGTGTTTCTGTTTTGGTGTAGTTCAAAGGAATTGAAAGTGTAGAATGTGCAAGTCATTAGATATCAGAAGTTTCTTTTTCGTCGAGATCATGGTTTCTTTCATTATAGATGTTGGTGTCTTTGGTGGATAATAATGGTTTCTTATCTGGAGTTTACTGACGTTTACCCAACATTAACTGTAACCTCTAACTGTCACGGACATATGAAATCATGATGTTAAATCAGGAATTGAAGAATATTCACCTATAGGCACCGCCAACACTGCCCCGGTAAAATTGAATTTGTTTTTTAACTGAACTATTTAACGATTATTTCATTCGTAGAATGTTTATAAAAATATTTAATTTCACGCAGTCCTCTTCGATGTGTCTGTGTAAATGTAAACATTGCATTTCGTAGAGGGACGGTTTTTTTGCAATTATTTCCACCCAGTCGTTGAACATTTTTAAGTTTACTTTTAATAATAATTTCATAATAATTTTTTAAAAAACAATAACTGTAAAAAATAACTGCCTTCCTAGCGCTCTACACTTCAACATCTTTGGTGCGGCTCTTCATCTCCACGATTGTTGTTGTTGTCGGCGGGCGGCGCACTGTTGGCCCTCTGCCGCCGCTGGGGGCGCGCGCTTGCCTGGGCCGCGCCAAATACCTAAGACAGCTCGCCTTCTTACAAGCAATTATGTTTTGTGGGTTTCTTCGAAGCCATGCGTGGCTTCGTCGAACAATAGGCATCCCTCGTATTCCAATTGCGAAAAGCAATTTAACAAATTAATGAATTGGACGGCAGCGCGCAGCGGCTGGCCGAAGGTGGCAAACGGTAATGGGGATCATTGTTGGCCGTTGGGCTCTTACCACCACCCACCCTCCCACACCTACCTCCTCCGTGTAGGACTCCCTATTGTGGTATGCAAATGAAGTGGTCTCTGCCCAGAGCTACTACTCCCTCCTATATTCGACTTGTTCATGTATTGAAAACAAATGAAATATTTGATAATGGCCGCCTTTACTCTGTATTTCGATTTTGAGTAAAACTGTAAAATATCCGTTTTTCTTTATGATTTGATGTGCTTTCAGTCAGCTGAAACTCCTGGAAATAACATTTCCATTTTAAATGCATTTCATAAAATTGAATGAAAAGAAAGTTTGATAAGTATTTATTGACAATCTTTATGAACAGAGTTTTGATTAGGTACTTTCCCTGGAGATGAAGGTTTTGACGAACTTGATGAAAATCAAAAATATGGTACTCTGTAACTATTAATAAAAAATTAATAGAGTCTTGTGATACCCTTTAATATCTAGAGTATACTCTATATTTCCAGCAAAGGATGAGGGACGCTCAGATACAAATCTTGTACAAGGTAAACTGTACTTACCAATCTTTTTATCGAAAGTTACGCTAAACTTTGAACACATTGTGCTTCCTACATACTGTATGTTGGATAGTGTTTTCCAATAATCCTAGAAGTCGTCGTCGTTGTTGTTCTCGAAATCATTTAATAAGTCTTGTTATTGCGTTTCTCCATGACTGGCGTCATAAATTTTGGAAAACCACCAACAGCGTTTTCCGAGTCTACTGGCGTCGGAATTTAGTGCTGCTCTTGCCAAACCATAAACGTTAGGTTTGGAACGCTCACTAAACTTTGAGAATGCACATGTGTTAACCTGTTATGGTGCCTGTGAGGCAAAATACTTGAATTGTGTTTAAGCAGCATTTCAGATATATTCTTTTTACCTTTAAAGCATTGTACGGCAGGATTTTCTTTACCCTTCTTTATTCTTAAGCACTCGAGGGGCATAACTAGTACCACGGGATCGAATAATCGAGAGCCCGCTCTGGGAATCGAACACGGGACCGCTGAGCCACAGACATTCGACAACTGACTTTCTGTATCATCATTTTCAGTTTGTACAATGAGGTTAAACTTCGTCTGGTCAGTGATACACGACCGGACAAGTCAATAGTAACTTATTAACGCCATTTCCGGCGTGTTATTTGCATATGATGGGCAGTCATTGAAGGTGTCCGGACGTGTGCAGAAGACCTATTTAAATGAGAGTCGAAACAGCAATATAGCAGTCAGTCAAGTAGGCAATTAATTGTCTCGCGAAAATGTTTGTGGTCGATACTCAGTTGTTTGAAAATTTTGAAATTAAAAATTCAATCAATATGGCCAGCCAGTTCCAGGTACACTGTACAGATTAGAGTTAATGTGTGGTGCTGAGGATGCGGAGGGCAAATTTTGTTGGGAACAGGCAATGTTGCCGGCGTCTGATTCGTCGAAAAATATGGCATAAGATTTATTTTTGTTGATTATGTGTAGGC
>JAQGBY010008431.1:0-10665 GCA_034698785.1 Mycogona germanica
GAGAGCCCGCACCGGGAATCGAACCCGGGACCGCCGAAACCTCAGTCAGTTGCTAAACCAACTGGACTACGACGAGTCGTACATTACTAATGAGCTGCATTATTTTATAGGATATCACAAATGGTGCTTATATGCATTTTTCAGGTATGTGGTGGAAAAAAGAAATTGGAGGATCGATCCTGCAGCCTCAAAATGATCTTCAATGACCTTATAGCTTGTAAGTCTTCCTCAATTTTGCTTCAAATGAAGCACAACCAGCAATCAATTTCCCTATCATAAAAGGCAACGATGTTATATTTTATATTTTCAGTTGCATGCTAGCTAGGTTACGAAATATTTCAGAATAACTGTTGCAACTTTGACAATTGCAATTTCTTTTAAACATGTATACAGTATAAGCAGCAAGGGTGTTTAGTGTTGTCAAATGTTGATTGATTTATCTGGTCTGGTGGCTATCTGAATTTATTTGGATCGTTATTTTTTAACAATAGTAACTGAACAAAATGTGAACCTCTCACCACCTCAAGACACTAACCCTGCAGCAGAGAACATGGGTACCCAGAATGGTGGCGAAGACTCATCGGATACCAGTAAAGGTGGTAAACCTTTAGAGCAGCCCATAAGCACTGATACAGATAAAAATAATGTTAATACCGGAAACACCAATACTACTAATTCCGATACTGTTGATCCCAATGCTGATACTGCCGGAAACACCAATACTACCAATTCCGATACTGTCGATCCCAATGCTGATACTGCCGGAAACACCAATACTACCAATTCCGATACTGTCGATCCCAATGCTGATACTGCCGGAAACACCAATACTACCAATTCTGATACTGTCGATCCCAATGCTCATACTGCCGACACCAATGCAGCCAGCACATGATTCCTGGATTTATGGTGGCTGTCATTAAATATGTAAAGATTCAGTCAAATGTAATACATGAATAGAAAATACCAAGCTCAATAAATATATGATATTGTATCTTAAATTCATTATCTTCTAAATTTCTTTTCATTAATTATTGTTGGAAAACGTTGAGAAGAGCCGCTGCAACTGTAGCCAAGATGGCGCCCGGATGAAAAACCCATAAATTCGTAGGCCTAACTGGCTCAGCTAATGCGATCTAGAGACACAAAGAGACCGACAAGAAATACACTGCAAAAGACCAACTTTATTGCAACTACCAATTGCAAAAGACCAACTCGATGACAACTTGAGGGTGTGAGGCAGACACAAAGGCAGCCGAGCTGACCTTTGTGTGGTGGGGACACAGGCTGGCTAACCTGTTCCATGCACCACAGTCGCCACCTTGTGGCTCCTGTGATGCACCTGTGCATGGCAGTCCACGCGGGCCACACCGTGCACAGCCACCACCACCGCCACCTAGTGTGGTGGTCTGCTCACCACCAGGTTCACTTTTGAACCTGGTGGCGACTCCCCGAAAGTGTGATTCCCCCAACACCCCTCCTCACCGAAAAGGGAGTCAAACAGCAAAACACCAGAACACCTGGGGCAAGAAGGGCTTCACAATCGGCAGAGGGAGGGGGCCAGCAAACAGATAAACAACACTACCCCAACCCTCCAACACTGGATAAAGTTCTCTTTTGCTCCAGGTGAGCTGACAATGGTGACATGCCACCTGGCCCTGGCGAGGTGGCAGACACAATCACAAACACAGCACACAAACGTGAGATATGTCCAGGCGATTGGAGCTGGTGAGGAGACAATCAGAGCACATACTATACTAGCCCAAGAGCACCCACCACTTGCTCATGAGCTTCTCGAGGGAGGGGCTTGGTGAACAGGTCTGCCAGCATGTCCTCGCTTGGACAGTGCAGGAGTACGAGCACCCACCACTTGCTCATGAGCTTATCGAGGGAGGGGCTTGGTGAACAGGTCTGCCAACATGCCCTAGCTTGGACAGTACAGGAGCATCAGCACCCCCTGCTCACACAGATCTCTAAGCTGGTGGTGGAGGGCATTGATGTGTTTAGTCCGAGCCATCGATCTGTCAGAATCCACCATGGCACTCGATCTCTGGTTGTCCTCGTGAAGCAGTCACGGCATGCTGGGGCAGCATCAAGTCCTTCAGCAACTCACAACAGCTTGCAGGTGGCATGGGAAGCAGCCATGTACTTTGCCTCCATTGATGACACCCAGATGGAGCCTTGCTTCCGGGTGGACCAGGCCACTGTGGCCTGTCCAAGCCAGAACATGTAGCCAGAGGTCAACTTATGGTCTACCCAGATCGCCTGCCCAGTCCACATCGACTTACCGACAAGGAGATGAGCACTGGAGAAATTTTTGAAAGGCGAACCAAACTCAATATACAAATGCCTTAATTAAGCAAAGTTAACTACATAGGGTGAATTGGCAAAAATGGCATTTCGATGTCATTCGCATCACACTTTATTATCGCAATTGCCACTTCACTTTGATCATGGCACCACTGGATCACTTTGATCACATTGACATTCTTTGTTTAGGTACAAAAAAATGTCTTCTATCATTCTTTGAAATTAAAAATAGAAATTTGAAAAATGGCACCACATAAAATGTCAATGTGATCAAAATTATATAATTTCAAAGTATATATAAAAAGGATAAAAATATTCCTCGAATCTGCATTTTTTAACACTTCCACGCTACATTCCGAAGATTAGGAGTTGCCGAAAATTGATAATATGTATAATCCCAAAACACAAGGGCAATTGGATACAAATCCATCTCAATCTATTACTTAGTTCATTTGTGAAAAACCATCTTTTTTGCTTGTATCACTTATCAATGAATGTGTATGTAAATTTGAGTGATGATTTAATTGATACTTTAATTTTTACATGAATTTTAGGAGTTTACTAACAAATTTCGATGAACTCACAGTTCTGCTTTCATCATCATTAAAATGCTTTGATTTATTGAATTTCGTAGAAACATGGTTACAGCTTCCGACATAAAGAACTTTAAGATACAAGGTTTTGATTCAGAACATTGTATTATAGCTGAAGGTCGAGGGGGTGGGATCTCCTGCTTTTCAAACTCAAAAACTTTTAAGTCAAAGCAGTTGACCTTTATAAAATCCAAGGACACATATTCATTGTTTGAATATATAATAGGTGATATGTGTCTCCTCTCAGGCAGAACCACTCAATTATTAGTTTTATATTGACCACCATGTTATCAATTTGATCTATTTTTTGATGAATATAATCGATTTTTGAATTTGTCAAAGAAATACAACACGATGTTAATAAGAGATTCCAAAATTGACATTACCACAAATGTTCCCTTTAAAAATTATGTAAATGATTATCATGATCTATGTCCAGAATTTTGGATTTAGACACTTTAATAATCTATTCATGCGTGAGGGGTTACAGTCTAAATCAAATATAGACCATGTTCTGTGTAATTTTGATATTGGCCAATCTGTAGGTTCAGTGGTATGAATTATGCTATTGGATTACTATCCTTTTACTTTTCATTTTGTTTGTTCTAAAGTTAAAAACAAATACTTTAAACACAATTAATGAAGAGATTGATGGACTGCAATCTGGGAACAGCGTCTAGCCGTCACTACTACTGTTGGTGTCTCCTCAATCTGTTGGAAAACTGTTCTTAAATTGACGAGGGCTGCTGCAATTAATTATAGACCGGCAAAATGTGGCAGTTTAAAATTAAAACACTTTATTACCATCACAGGAGAAGCACAACTTGACTCGAGGTTAGCAGGTGACGAAGTGAGATGTGGAGCCAGAACGACTGGCTCCTTATATACGATTCGGCTGTGCAGGTTGCCATTTGGGCTGGCAACCTGCGCAGTACACCACAGGAACAATTCCTGTGGTGTAGATGTGCGTGGTGGCCCCCACGGGCCGCCCCACACACACCCCGTCATCCCACTCCATTCGAGCAAGACGACCAGACGCAAAACCAAGCGTACATGCCGCCAAACAAACTGGCGAGTCGACCCTTGGACCCAGCAGCTAGTGCGACGCACACGGAGGTGCCATTACTCCAACACAATCTCATTTGAAATACTTTAAAGATATATATTAATTAATGGTAGCCTGCTCACATGTGTCACTTTTGAGATTTTTTTCTCTCTATTTTTCCTACTTAGCTATTGTTTTTTGTAATAATTATCAATTTGATATTGTTTGCTCTTGCTTTGATCTGGAAGTTCGGTATAAGATATTACCTTTGGCTTATGATGACTATTGTGTTTGGTTAAATACCAATTATTTGGATATGTACATTGAATTTGGAAACGTAAATCTTCTCCCTTTTTGTATTTGTTTTTGATATGTATATTGTTTTTCTCCACCTTTGTAAGCGTGCATTTTCCATTGCCAACACACCCTTCCCCCTACTTCCCAATTGGTCCAATGCTGTGTTTTGTGCCCGGCACTAATGCCAAGGCAATAATGCGCTGGTTAACATTTTGGTGACAAGATGGTGCAATGAGTCTAGCTGCAGAAAAGCAACCAGTGTATCTGGGTCACTCTCAACTCGACCACTGCACTGTCGCCTTGTTTTAATGCTGAGTTCCACTAATGTGTGTTAAACAACTTGGACAAAAATGAGAAACATTTTTGCGCGTAAAAAGACAGTTTATCGTTTTGGAAGAAAAATTAAGTTTTCTTCAGTTTGCCTGGACCAATCTGGACAACTGATACACCAAACTCTTCAGAAAATTAAGCAGAATATTTAGCAACAGAGATTATTCCTGGATGGAATAAATTTGCACCAGTTATGAACATTTGCAATTCAGCAGTTTGCAGCTTCACTAGAACGATGACGCCCATTGCCAGTTCCAGTTTCCACAACAAATGAATGACGTAGTGAGTTGTTCCAATTTAAAGCAGCAGATGATGGGACAATCTGCAGTGTGATCAACCGGACTAAGTGAATCAGTGTTGTGACTGTGCTACAGGTGCTTGTATTAGAACAAAGTGCCACACCTCAAAAACAACTTGATCAATTCCAGGTAAAAACCTGAACATTTGTTTCTCAAATCTGTTGCCCTGTTTCCTGCCTAAAAATGTTGCTTAAACTGTGATTAAGAAATAAAATTGCTAAGCTGTAGTAGGGCAATTTGCAAGTACATAGGCCTGTGTTGTCTTCCCTGTAAATCCTTCTTATTGAGTTGGCTAGAATCAGAAGATGTAGTAATCTACAGATTGTTACAGCTTACACCTTTGTAACTGGACTATGTCAATCTTGGGAAAGTGCCCTTCAAACATTGCCAATGCAATAAGAAGGTGCACTAAAGGCGCATGGTGTCCATTGTTTGTCACCATGTTTGATTTGACAATAAAAAAATAAAATAACTTGTATAAAAGCATTTGAAGACATAAAAGGGAAACTGCTTCATCAAGGATCCTCTGCCACTATGATACAGATTTGCAACTCATTTTGGAGCAGTCCTGAGCTATTGGTTCCCAAATGGTGAAGAAAGAGCATTGGTTTTTGCATCAAGCACACTTACAGAACCAGAGTACCATTTTTCATAGATTGTCAACGAGACTATTAGGATTGTATGTGAAGCAATTTTACCAGTATGAGTATGGTCAGAAATTTACATTGGTGACAGATCACAATCGCTAGGTATCCATTTTTCAATCAAATGCTGGATTGCCATCCCTGTCAGCCACCTTTAGTATCTATTCTGCAGTGTTCCAACAAGCATTTAATTATTCCATTGAATTCAAGATGCAAAAGCATATGCAGCTTTCACGCGTCCCTATTATGTCAAAAGATATTGCCAAAACAATCGCTTTTTAATGACACAGCTTTATCAGAAAGGTTTCAGAGCCAGGCAGACCTGTACTGTCAGGGAACATTCACAGAAAATGACAAGAACTGAACACAATCCAAAAAATGAACTTTTAATTGAAGGGCTGGAACTTTACAAAAATTCGGGATTTTGAGTTAAATGAAATATGAGATGACAAAGTTTTCAGTCCGAACTTGTTTGTGTGTGTGCATCATCTCCCAGATGTCATTCCCACCTCTTTACTGGTCGAGTTCATTCTCCCAATCCGAGGGAGTTGTGAGGAGAATATGTTGGGATGCCCTGACAGTACTCACTTCAGGGATCGAGGGCTGTGTGATAAAAGAAATTAAGAGTCTTTACTCCAAATCAACATTTTTGACTTTGTAAAAAATGAAAGTTTTGGCTAGGCAACTTGTGTACTGGTCTGAGCTAGACCATGATATTGAACATTGCTCACTAAACTGTAAAGGATGTCTGCAATAATCTAATACACCTTTGGCAAATTGCAAGCACCACTGGGAATGCCCCACATAGCCATGCCAATGTGTCCATGTGCATCATTCAGGTCTATTTATGAGCAAGATGTTCCTGGTGGTCCAGGATGCCTACTCCAAATAGGTGGGAGTTCTTCTGGGTCCAAACATAACCTCAGCAATCACCATCACATTTTTATATCTATCTTTTTTCCCACTGTAGTGTATATCACAAAATGGCACATTTTCACCAGTTCCCTGGAATCGAATAATGGAGATCCCATGCTGGGAATCAAACCCGGGACTGTTTTGAACAATGGCACAAGATTTACAAAGCAACAGTCGCTCACACAACAAATGGTCAGGTAAAAAAAATAGTCAAATCATTCAAGTCAATGACTCAGGACGAGACACAGGAACTTTACAAATGCACTTGAATAATTTCTTTCCTTAAGACAGGAAATTGCTTCATATGCAGACAGGTGAGAGCTCAGATAGAAATTATAAGCTAGCAAACATAACAAACATAAGAGACACGTACAGTTGCCCAAAAGCAGAGGCTTGCACACCCAGGAAACACTGACTGTTCATTTGTAGTGGATGAACAGGTCTGGGCCTGGGCCTGGACCAATGGAACTGGCCTAATTAGACAGAAATAAACAAACCAGGAAAATTTCACTACCTCCTCCTGGTAAACCATGTCACCAGGCAGCACCATGTTAATTAATGGTCAAGGTGAGACAAAATGAGAACCTCAAAAATGCAGTACTCTATGGAAATCATGAGGTGACTAAGGACATAGTAAAGGCACCCCAGCCATGTCACCCTGATAGACAGCAAAGGCAATTTTGACCTACAATAGCACCAAAGCAGTTCTTTTCAGTAAGCAATGCAGCAACAGTAACCACACCTATTAGCAAACTTCAGGAGCAGAGTCTGGCAGAAATTCCCTCATGGAGACCACACCAAAGGAGACACCAGTAGTGGATGAGTCACTGGCTCGCCCACCTGCACCCACCTATGGACACTTCCATGAGTGTGTGGCATTGGAGGACTTAGATCACATGTAACCGAGCAGCGTGAACCAAAGTAATTGATGTAAAAAAAGAAACAAATAAATGTGTAATTTTTTTAAAGGGGTTTCCCCCGTCATCTCTGACATCTAATGTGCGACACAAGCCACCCCCGAGCCCGGACAAATCCAGATTCTATAAGGGGTGGCCTCTACTATCAATTTTGTAAATTTATATTGGACGAAAAAGATCCCAGTTAAACCCCCCTTAAGAATTTAGAATATCTCACAACAAAACTATTACATATTAAAAACACAATCCTGGCAGGATCGCATGATGTCGAGACTTCTCCGGCAATTTCATCCATAACCAAAAATTACCATTCAATCAACACAAGAGTGAGTAAGTGAGGATAGATTTTAAATAAAGAACACAACGCAAGTCAACAATGGTTAACCCCAACTACCCAGAGGGACCAACGTGGGTTTTGCCACTGTCATCTGTCAGCCAGCTAACCTGTGGAAAAGTCCTAGTCCTGTGTAACATACAATCAAATCCGCAACAAGAGGACCAACAACAATCAGAGCTCCGATCTCGTCCCAACTTAAGGAATCTCATTGCAAACCTTTTTAAAGAACATTTAAGAAATTTCAACATTTGTTAATAATTAAACAACTAGACTAGACTGCAGATGACTGCACTAATTGTAACTTGTTTAAAAATTATTATAAATTAGAATAAAGTTATATCAAAAAATTACACTAATAAAATTATATGTTAAAATTATTCCTATTATTCTAGTTCAACTTTTTCCCTTTCAACTTCTGCATCATCCAACCTCGGCTGCCAGAAGGATATACACACTAACAAATAAAAGCTATTGCAAGAGACAACACAAGTCGCATAGGTGGTTCAACTTTTTCAACGTACAACTGCAAATATTCAAACCCTAAATTTCAACTGCCATGCTAATCAGACCAATTAACGAACGATTTTCCACACATTAGCCACACAAAAAAAATTGCCTGCAACCTGACTAGTAGAGTAATATAGTATGAGTAGCGTCTATGCGGAAAAATCGAAGAAGGCCTATTTCATTCCCCGCGCATCTTTTAAAGCTCGATTTCACAAGTCGACCTCACGTTCATCTTGGTGTCAGGATTTGTATATTCGAAACCATGCAAAAACTCAAAAGGCAAACGAAATCGACAATTTACACCCATCGGAAACTCTGATAAGAGTTCTCATTTCTACATTTGCCGGATCAGTAAAATTGCGTCCTGTTTATTTCCTTCGTCACCACAACGCTGATGATTACATCTGCTGTTGGGGTTTCAACGTGCAAAGTTCTTCGCCGGGGACCAACTGTAAACGACAGCGCAGTGACCCACGCATTTGCCAGGATACGGCACGGGACATGCCCCGTCCAATACACCGAAATATTGGTGAGGGTCTCACCGGCAGAGCGCAGTAGGAACAGTCCGCCTGCATAGCCAAGCTGTGAGTAACTGTCTAGAAAATGTGGCGACATTTATGCAGAAATATTTTTAATCGTGTGGCTAATATTTTAATTTGTGGGAAATGTGCAACAAATGTTAGGCCAAACGCTTGCTCGCATATATACATTTACCTGTACAAAACGATACATGAAAGCAAAGCTTTTAATTCGACAACCCACATCACGTCAGGCCACTTTTTTTTACAAAATTTATTTTTTCAAAACTACATTTTAAACTACTTCTTAGTAATGCTGTGTGGGACATGTGAATGTACGATTTCAGATATACCTAGGTAGCAAGCTTAGGCTGGTAAAGATTATCAGGTCACCTCCTGCTCTGGGGCTTTAGGGCGGAAACGCTGGTGGACCGACCTCCTTAAAAACAAATAGCTCAAGCACGCCCACCGGTAGCGGTAGTCGCCACGATAAACGCAAACGAAAACGTGGCCAAGCTCTTAAATGATTAGCAAACTTTCAGCGCCACTTTTGTCGGGTCTTTCGTTGGCTCAAAATGGTATGAACGGCCTTGTGACTTTGTTATACCTATCGTTTTCCTACAAGGAAGTTGTGAAATAAGGAAAACCGGCGCAACGAATTAAGTTAGATTTTGTTGGAAAGTGGCCAACTAAAATAAAAATCATTCAACAACACCTTCAAACTCAATTGCGCTTAGGCCAAATAACAGCTTTAGAACACAATACTACTCAGTATTTGGTGCATTTCAACTCAAAAACTTTGGTGAAGTTTGATTATTTGATACGCTAAAGTCACACTAATTAGCCTATAATCAACGAATATGCTTCCCAAGTCACTGAACTGAAAGACCTAGACGCAACTAACACCTTAGTCCTTTCCTGCATTATTTTGGTGAGTGCGTCAACTCAACTTGTTTAATTAATCATAAAACTCAATGTTCATAAAACTGGACTTTATAAACAATTTTACCCTTGACTTTTACACTTTACGCTACTCGTACAAGTTTTAATGTGCAAATAATACTTTCAGGGTGGATACATTACAATCGTGCAGCAAATTAGTTGATCGCTATTCTTTATTTAAATAAGTGCACCAGCTCGATCGTCTGACGTCTGATTTTGAACTTCAGCAAAGTCGGTTGGTGTTATTTTTTCGATGCTGCAATATACTGAACTTGATAAAAGTGTCGAGAGTGAGTGAGCACTTGACTAATATTATCACGAGTTATATGAGCTGGCACCATATACATGGTACAGCTGCGAGCTTGTCGAACATTTCCCGCAGCTGTGAACGCCCACAATGCTCACTAGGACTTTACGTTATTCGAGTGCAACGTTCATAACCAGAAGGAGACCAGACACACATACGCTATCAGCACTTGTTGACGCAATCAAATTTGCAGTGCGGGTTTGGCGGCCTGTGATAGGAGGCCAAGGAGGTCATAGATATATTACAAATTCTATAAATTCTATGGCTTCAATTTGTCAGGGGAGTTGGGGGGGGGGGGTTGGACCCCTGCTTCTTTGTTGGATCCTCCTGGTTCTAGCATTTGGTCGACCCCAGCCTCCTTCTGCTTCTGGCGTTTTAGTGTTTTTTTCTGTTCTCACGCTTCAAATACATTTAATAAAGCGTTATTGAACCTGTAAATTGCTATGTTTCAATGAGAAGATTGAAAAAAATTGTGCTTCGCGAAAATTTAATTTGCTTAATTACTTAGTCATTTTGGCAACTTGGCATTTTATTTTTTTGTTCCAGATCATATAGCATTATCAAAGAGATGGAATTGCAGGACTACAGTTTGAAACTCGGCAACGAAGATAGCTTAAACGTAAAATTTAACATATCTTCTCAAAGATAAATTAAGAAAATGAAAATTTGCGAAACACATCTTTGAGAAGATATGTTAAATTTTA
>JAQGBY010008432.1:0-10663 GCA_034698785.1 Mycogona germanica
ATAACTCAGGTGAATCAATCCATTTCCGGTCAACATCAATAATACCAGCAGAATATTCTCCACCAAACTGACTAGACAGAGCTAAATGTGAGAGTGGAGGACAAGAACTTGACAACACATTCTTACAGCAGAATTTCCACTTCAGATCCCCTGAGCTTCACCCAAACTTATACAGCATATTATTTATCCACAAACATGAGCGTAAAACTAGTTGGACGAAACGGGGTTTCTTATTCTTGTGTACAAGGACACAATAAGACAGAGTGGAGGAGTGTAATTCGCGTCAGAAACACTGACGACTCTCCATCAACCAAATGCTGCCAACCGAAGAAAATTGCGTTTCACTCATTCAGTGGTGCAGATGCTTTCGCCTCACCGAACGGCCAACGGCGTAATTGCGTCGACTTTATGACGAAGATTACGTCACATCGCGATCAAGATGGGCCGATAAAAATAAAACTACCCAATAGAAATTAAACGTTACAATAAAGATTAAATATACCGTAAATTTATTAAATTATATCGCAAATATTAAACTTTACGATGAACACTTTACCGTAAAGACAAAACCTTGTCATAAAGATTGAACTTTACGATAAGGATTGAATTTCACCCTAAACATAAAGGTTAAAGACAAAGATTGATGTTGCAATAAAATACTATAAAAGTAAACAATAATGAGAATAGGACGTCATGAATTTAAATTTTTATATGTTATATTATTATTTGAAGATTTTGTCGCCGACACTGTTCGTCTTTTTTCGTCCGACGCTGTCCCGGGCAAAACTTGCTATTTTATTAAGTTATTAATTTTGATATTGTTTATCAAATTTGAATTTTTTTTAATTTGACGAAAACGACAAATGTAACAAGCATGAGTTTGACGATAACTATCAAACAATAGCGACCCAATCTATACACACAAAGCCCTAACCAGTAAACCAAACTTTTAACAAACTTTGGAGGACGATTAGAGTTTAATCTCAACGAGTAAAATTTAGAAAAAAGAATATAAATTTAAAACAAACCACAAATACGAATCTTTACGATAACCAAGAAACGAAGAAACGTGTTAAAATTAATAAAATGATAAATAAACGATAGCGAGAAAGTCATTCATTGTCTTTCATTGATAAATATCCATGATAAAGATGGTAAAGTGACTATTATTTCCACACGAATTAACAACGTCGGCTTAGCCAAGAACTAAACGATCGCCTTCTCCTCCAATGAGCATTTCCAAAATTCTTGCTCGGGTTCCCAATTCCCAAGAAAACTGTCGGCAAGAAAAGCTAGTTTCGAGATTATGCAAAAATTTTCCTCGCTCACGATAATCCAATAAAATCCGAAACCAATAACATCATCAACCGTATAATGCTGCCTTTATGCTTTAATGTTGCTTTTATGTTATTAGGTCGCTCCAACACGGGGACACAACAGTCAAGCCGAACCTCGGCAACGAAAACAACGCCAGAAGTACGTGCGAGACACGAATGTATTCAAATATCGATCTAGACAGCCATTCATGGGAACATGCGAAAAGTTTTTCAGATTCAAATCTATCCCCTTTGTATTTTCCGAGAGAGTAATGGAATTTAACTGCTCGGAGAACTTTCCGAATAACTCTCGTCGGTTGGGGGGCTGTTATCGGTTGCGGTTGCAGCGCCCCAATACTAAAGCACTGTAAGAATCAGTTCAGTGTTCGACATCCCACCAATACCGGGGAACCATAAAACTGTATTCAAATAACAATCACCCTGTAACGCATTTATGCGTCGAATATTCTTTGCAGGCACCATCACGACAGAGATTGGTGAGGGCCGAATTGAGGTTTGGCAATTCTCAACAGAGTCCAAAAATAAGTAAAAATAGAAAGTAAAATTCGAAACAAAGATTGGAAATGATTTATGTGAAGTTTGAACAATATTTAAACTTCCCATAACCCATTTCATGTAGAGGATCTTTCAAATAAAGGGGATCTATGCAAATGATCGTCATTCACTCGGGCAAATCCGACCCCGTTCTACATCACGGCAGATCGTAACACGCAAGACGAGCGTCAGACATATTATCGGCTAATATTGATTTAGCGCACGTCATGCGCAGTACGCTACAAAAAAATCGCTCACTGCGCACCAGAGCGTAAAGTCATATAAAGAGGCGAAAGCCAGAGTTTAAGCAAGTCGTTTTTTCATCTTCTAGCAAAACCTTTGTTCTCAATTCAAGAAGTGTTATAATACGTTTTCGTTTACCTATCCAGCTTCTGTCGGCGCTGTATAAAAAGCTTTGTCTTACGTCACATTATCTTTCGATAGTTTGGCATTCCCAGATTGCACCACGAAAATTGAGAAAACATAACTTGGCCTTTCATCCCTTCATATCACCAACAGGATGGTACATACACCTTCCACTTCCTCCTTTCATACGTATGAGGACGAAAACGTAGATACTATGTAACAGCCTGGAATGGCTTTTTCTTTTTGGGGACCTGGTCCAATGACCAGATGCCAGAAATGACCGGCCGCCAGGAGCTTGAGCCATTAGTGGCTACCTAGTGGTGATTTGTTGCCCTTGCGTCTTTTTACAGTAAGTTAGTTTGCTATGGGTTTCCCTACTTTCTTTTTAGTTGTGAGTGCTGGAGGAGGTTGTGTTGCAGTTGGAGTTCCTGCAGGATTGTTTACTTTCCTGCGTACATTGGTTGATTCTCGGTCATCTTCTGTCCTCTGAGCTTCCTCTAGCCACCAGCTTTGTCTCTGGGTTGATTGGTGTGGTAAAGACTGTCCCAATCCCTGCTATCTGATCTTGTCTTATGCCAGCCATGCCTGGCTGTGTAAGAGTTCCTGTAGCTCCCTAGTTTGGGACGTGGGAGTGTTTTCTGCTGCTGGAGCCAGGGTGGTTCAGCCCTGCCATTTGGTCTGCTGTGTCCTGCCCTGGATGGCACCAGCTCCCCCCTGTTCCTGAGGGATGCTGGATTTTCTTCTGTTCCCTTGAGGCTGCTGAGATTTCAGGTTGGGACAGTGTTGTCCTTGCTTCTTCTGGGAGATGGTCTATGCTGCCACTGTGTCTCCTGTTGAACCCCTGGGAGAGTGGCTGCTCGTTTGACACCTGTTCCAGGAGCGCTTCAACGGTTTGGTATACTGCTTTAGAGTTTGAGCTGCAGCAGCCAGCATTGCTCTGGCACTTTTGCCTGAACTTTCTTGGTTTGACCTTGGGTGCTAGGGGTTTTTCTATCTGGTCCACCCACTGTCTGCAGCAGTGTGGTAGTGTTTTAAATGTTTAAAATCAGTCTAATGATTTTGTAATAATTTTTCTTTGTTGCCATAAATCTGTCTCATTTTAACTTGAGTCTCTGGTGCAGTTCTTGTGACATCTCCCTGGTTTCTAGTTAAAGCTACCACCCCTTTCTGGGTGCAAGTGGCCTTCTGGGGGAGGGCTGTATAGAAAGGCTATATCGTGACAACTCCAGAATCTCAGCATCTCAATTACAAAGTTTATGATAACAAAGCCTTGGATATTGCAAAAGCTGAAGAACAACGTTCGAGCTGAAATTAGTGCACTGAAACCTGAATCACTTAAAGAGGCGTCATGAAGAACGCCTTAGAAAATGCAATAGTGCGAGAAGAAAATGGACGTCATTTTTACAATATTTGATTTTTACATGTGCGCAATCAATCGCATCATACTGTAAATTTATTTCTTATATACTGTATTCTACGATATTCTAAATTTTAAACGAAAATGAAAGGAGTTACTAAATATTAAAGCCCCTTCGTGACTTTTGGTCCACCCTGTACAAACCGGTTTGATCTAGGAACTCAGAAGTGATGATTAAATATTTAGGGTCATATTTAAAAAAAAAGAAAAACACTTTCGTGCGAGGCAATTTCTAGTGCCAATTGTTGGTGCCATTCAAAGGAGAAAAAACAAATTCATCTCTGTGGCAAGCACGTAAAATGTTTCCAATGACGAACACTAGGATCGCAGTGGTTTGAACAGACATGGGATGGTCCGCCGGATGACGCCAAAAATGCGAGTAATAACATGGTTGCTCGAAGACAGAAAAAATACTGAAGTGTGTGGGCGGGGAAAAAAGAAACCACAACAATGGGGTTTCGAGCGATGATTTGGCGAGAGGGAAAACGAGCTCGAACCACGAAGCGAATCGATATTTTGAATGCTTTTTTTTATGGAAGGTTGAACATCTTTTCAGTTGCCAACGTGTTTCACAGGTCCTCTCGCCGCACAAACTTAACTTCAAATTGTCTTTTTTGAATGGCTTCACTTTTTTTATTCAATCAATAAGATATGTTATTTAAAGCCTCATTTCGAATTGATGAACATTCCTTAATAATTTCCGTTTCCGTGGTTACTACGAAGAAACATTTCAGACTTCACAGAAACATGCGTGGCGTGCGAATAAATGTAAGAAAATATTAGCTCCTTCAACAGATGTCTTGCTCCAAATTAAGAATAATACAAGGCATTTGTTTAATTAATTTCGTTTCCATCAGTATTCGAATGCGGAATGGTTTTTTTATGAATTACAACGAGCAAATTAACGCCACGCCAAAACGCAAATACCTAACGCAATGTAAAATGGCGCTGCCCCCAATAGTTGGCAAATAGTGCGTGTTACGCTGTTATGGGGCAAAACCATCGTTTAAATAGTCAGGGTGGTGATTAGCAAAAAGGGGGTCAAATTCAATGCTGCTGCCCCCGATGGAAGGCAAACAGTGCCAGGCTCCTTGCTACGCTGGGAAGCTTTCATTCAGTTCACACGAGTGGCGTGTGGGCGCGTTTGGCCTCGTGTGGCGTAATGGTTAGCGTGTCGAACTGTTAATCGCGGGTTCGATTCCCGACCGAGACCTTCGGAGTTTTTCGAGCGAGAGAAATTTCTACGCACGATTTCCTTCGGAATAAAAAGTTAAGCCGTGTTGTACGATTTCAGGTACACGTTGAGGATCCCTACCTAGGTAGCCTATACTAAACCTGGGCTAGGCAAAATTGCCAGGTCGCCTCCTGGAGGGGTTTTAGGGCGAACACGCTGGTGGACCTCCTTAACAAATATCTCAGTGGGGGACCAATATGACCATGATCGCAGGTTCAATTCCAGGCAGAGACCTCCAAGAATTTTTCAGGTTCCTTTGTACGCGTTGAAGTTTTTTTTTCCAAGGTTGTCCTTTCGGACGTGGATCTCAGGAGGAAGTTACGTTCAATGAAGGTTTCGCTCACATCGAAGGGCGTGAGCAGTCCACCGAATTCGATTGATTCGCTGCAGCTGGTAACCCAAATGGAACTGACTCATCCTCGCCTCTGGCCAATACCAGGTGGCTGGCGCGAGACCCTAAAAAAAGTGCCGGTGCGAACAATCTGAACAGCTGCCACAATCAGAGCTAACTACAAACAAAAAAACTAATTGTGGATCGCACGCACATAAATTGAAAACACGCAACGCCAAGTCATAAAAAAACGCACTGGGCTGTGTTCCTGATTCCCCTAAATACTCAGTAGCATGCAAATCAAAATTTGTGAAAAAATAGTTTTCATTTGAATTGCCATTTCACAAACGCAATTCCAATGCCATGCCATTGTCAAACACAATTCATCGACGCTTTTTTTTAAATGCATTCCTGAAATTACTCGCATTCAAATATTTAAGAAATCTAGCTTATTTAAATTGAAATTTATAGGCAGGGAATTTTAATAACATGAACAAAACAATTTATGATTTTTCCTACTTCATTGATCATTTCTTTAGTTAAGTATTCTTTCTTTGAACTCAAATTTCTTGTCTAAACTCAAATTATTTTGTGATAAATTATTTAGATGATAACCCATTTGTGATAAATTACCACGAAATCATCGAAATTATTATTCTTCCAGACTAGAAGAATAGAAAATTAAAAAATAGGTGAATGAAATGAATTATTTAAAAAATCACCACATTTGGTAAGAGCGTATTTTCAAGTTTGGTGCTCAATTTTAGTGACTTGGCAGATTTGGTAGACTAGCTATTAACTAGAGCAAATTCAGATAAGGAGACGAAACTTGAATCTAACAACTCGTCGGTCAAACAAAAAATAAAAATTTGATTTTACGCAGTCATCAAGAGCGGTTCAGTTTCGCTTTTCGGTAAAAAGAAAAATGTGTCCTACCTGGACCCTGGCATGTTGGCAAATTCGGAAGCATCGAAGAAATCCTCGTCCTCGCTGCTGGAATACGACGTCTCGGGAACGAACAGGCTGGAAACGGTGCTGGGCGGAACCGACGAGAGGACATCCGTCTGGACGGGAGAGTTGCTAACGGAAAGCTTGTCGTCCTCCGGTTTGACAAAACCTAGAGATGCCACATTTCATGTAATTAGAAGTTGATTTAACAAGACAATGTAAGATCTCCTACCTAGTCCAGACCACCAACAATTGTATAGTTTGTTTTGTATTTCTACAGCGTCACCTATCGAGAATATCGATAAATCCCGGATGCAAGTGGCATAGCACAAACATTCTTAGGTGCGCTAACCAAGTGCACTTTCAATCGATTTGCAAAAAATTCTGAATAGAAAATTGAGCTTATCAACCCTGAACTTTCAATCGATTTGCAAGAAATTCTGAATAGAAAATTGAGCTTATGAAGCCAGGGGCTATTTCAGAGCTCAATATCCTGATACCTAAACCAGGATTAGAATTTTTCTTCAAATTCATAAATAGGAAGAATTCAAAATAAAAACCATTCAAGCAAATTGCGCTGTGAGTTATTAAATTCTGATGAGATGACAGTACGACTCGTCGTAGCCCAGTCAGCATTGCGTCTGACTGTGGCTTGGCGGTCCCGGGTTCGATTCCCGGCGCGGGCTCTCGAAAATTTCGATCCCGGGGTAATGGATGTGCCCCTCAAATAGTGCCTAAGCACCATGAGGGGACGTAACGCCTGTAGTGCGGTTGACTACAGTTGACTGGAACAAAAAAAATATGTCTAGAAACTTGATGGTCTTAAGAATTTTTTTAAAAAATAATTATTCCAATTACCAGGGATATTTGTCGCCAAAGAAGCGGTCACCTTGTTCACCCTCTGTTCCTCCCCCTTGACGATGAGAGCTTTGTTGGCCTCCTCAAAGCACTCCACTCCAGCCTCGATTCCTGAAATAATAGGGGCATCCAGGGGCGCATCTAAAAGGAAAGCAGCCGGGTTGAATAGCGTCTCGAATCCCTCATCGTCCGAACCACCAAAATCTAATTTGCAAAAATCAAACAATAGAAACTAAAAAAAACGCCATCTACCCAGCTACGTTGCGAGAAACAAACACAAATTCGTTTTTAAATGCAGCATTCACTTAAGGCCTACTAAAAAGAGAAGAATATGAGAATTGGTGGTTAGTACATGATCATCCCCTCAATAGGCCCATAAAGAGACGTTTGAAAATGAAGATTTTAGTAGGCAAGCACCAAATGTTATTATAAAAATATAGTGTTGAGTGACAACAATTCTGTTGAGTGAGGTAGGAAATAATTGAATGGACATTTCATGAACAGGTGAACATTTGGTGAATGTGGTCACTGATAAACAGTTTCGTAGTTAAATTTTCTGGTTAAACCGAATTCTGATTGCAGCCTGATCTGGTGAGCAATTCTCACAGCAGGCCTGTAAATGTTTTTTTTTTCTATTACTTTTTTCATGGATCCAAAGAAATTACTCGTTATAAAAGATTGATGAACGGAAACAGATATCGAGTCAAATCCAAGCGTTTGAAATAATTCCAATATCCAACATTAATTCACCGGATTCAGTACTAATCCGGATCATAACGTCCTCGAAATTTGCAAACTTCAAAAGTAAATCAGTTGTTCTAAAAAAAATATTGATTTATCGCGCCTTCGTCCGATTTGACTGATTGACAAATAGGTTCTTAAAGGACTTGGAAATTCAGGCAAAAATAAGATAGTATTTTTATTGAAAGTAACAAGTACCGGAATAAACCAGCAGGTTGAAATTAGCGTCGCCACTATTTGGTGAAAGGGTTAATCAGTGAGTAGTTAACTAAAAAAAAAAACTACTACATCGTTCATGCCAACCACCCAATGATAAACTACTGTAACCAGAGGTTCCAGCATGTCGAGGTAACACGCAGGAACAGCATGCCCCATTCCAGTTTGGGAGGGGCATAGCAGGGCGGGTAAGGAAGCGTGCACCACACACCATGCGTCGTACATTACAGGTTACGAGTCACTACTACAACATACCCGATGGAGGAGGTGGTGGCGGTTTTGCCGGCGCCAAAAGAGGGCTGCTCTTTTCGTCCACCCTTTTTTTAGCAGCTTTTCGGTGGGGGGGGGGGGTAAAATTGGAACCTTCGTGTAAATATATGTAGTTCAACCTGCACTTTCAGTCAACACTAAACAACTCGATGAATGGATACGTACACGCTCGGCTGGATTTTGGAGTCAGCTTGGCGGTCCGCTCTCTCAGATTTGGCTGGTAGATACCGTTGACCGGATGTGCCACATTCTAATGTTCGGAGAAATAAATGGGAAAGGTCACCCGTGATGGACTAGTCCGTTTCTAAAAGTGACGCAATTATTTCAATTAATTATACTAATAATTCTACGAAGAATCCGATATGCTGAAGATAAAAACCTGGTGAACATTCGAATCCAGGAAACCTAAAACTCATTATTTTTCACAACTTTAATTAAATTATCTTATGTACCGCGCGCAGGAGTTTCACTCGCAGAATAATTCCAGAAGGTTCGGCAGGGAATTGAACCAGTGATCTCCATACAACCTGCCCTCGTCCTAGGTCTATGCGCTAGTAATAAAAATATTATAGAGTTCGCCGTTGTGTAAGTCTTCCGTCCTATGCTGCTCCGGATACAGCCCACGTCTAATACTTAAATTTAAGTTCAACTTATTTCTGCAAATTCACCTGTTGGGCCCCAAGAAATTGCTTCGGCAATAAGGGGACCCATAAAAAATTGGCGTCAAATGACCAACAAATTTCTTTCACTCTTGTATTTAAAGTGTTCTTTATTTTGGCGTTGAATAAAAAAAAAACTACAAAATTTCCATCCCATAATTTATGAAGTTCACGTGACTATTGTTTGGAAACTATAGTCTCGATTTGCAATTATTATCGATGCACGGACTCTTTGTTTTCTTTTTTGAAATAGGGATAGATCGAAAATTTGTAACAATCAGATCATCCATATGTGTTACGTTGGGCTGCTAGATGTTAAGAGTTGTCATTATCCAATCGCGCATTCAGTTATTTACTCTGCAATTACTATGGCAACAGTGACTGAGTAACTGGGTCGTAAACCACCTACAACCAAAGCTGCCACTCTCCAACGTCCAATTCGCTCTTAGGAACCAAATGTTTCTCACTTGATCAATACTGTGTTCACAAATAAGTTATTTACACGCCGGCAGCGTGTTGACAAGACTATTCACACATAACCTTCAGGACAAAACACCTGACAATCGATACGCGCAGCCGTTGATGGCGCCCCGCTTAGTCAGTAGAGTAGCAGCACTTGAGCATTCAAACACTCGCACATCAGCTCATAGACGTCAGCACCATCAGAGCCATTAATTAATAACTACTAGTAATTAATTACTACTGACGCGTAATTTAAACTAAAAAAACGTTCAGACAAACAAAATAAACTAACCTTTGCAATTTGCAATAACACGATGGAATGTTTGATGGACTCGAGCATACCCTGAAATGAAAAACAGGGACCAGATGCAGCCGGCCATTGACAAGGATCCTTCGCCCGCATTGTCCGCACAATACAACGCCCGCACCGAATGAACGCTAAATGACTACATTGTTTTCAACCATTTCTTCAAAAAGCAGCGCGTATTCGATAAGTGGCAAAATGCACGAATCCGGAAATGACGTAACGGTGTATACTTACGTTCGCCTTATCCCGTACCCTGGTCAGTCTCTCCAGTCCTTGAGGATTGGTGCACCGCTCCACCTTGACCTCGATAGCCTAAACCAATACAAGCAGGAACATAAATTAAAAGTTATTCACAATTGTAATCGCTACCAGATGAATACCATTGAGATCTGGATAAAAATGAATAATTGATATTTCTGAAAATCGCTAAATATTGACCAATCAAACCTGGATAAAAGTCACTGGACAATTTGAAAAAATAGATTGTATTTTAAACTATCTTCATGGAATAAGTGGTGTTGAATTTTAATCATGTCGCTGGGGTCGCTTCAAACTGAAACTCTTACCTTCACTTGATCTATCATTATTTGAAGAAATGCATCCGTCTCAGTCAGCTTCTTATTGAAATCTTCCACTGTAGGCACGGGCATCTTGGGATCCCATCGCTATAGAAAAGGAGCACGAATCAATTATACAGTCGTTGGAGTCCAATCTTCAACCAATGACTGTTTTATGAGGCAATCTTAACTGGTTTCTAAATGTAAACTGGCTCGAATAAAAATTTCACATCAGCGATGACATTTGAGTGTAGGGCTATCAAGCTTTAAAGTAATTTTTAATGACCTTAAAAAGAACAAACCTTTTGCAGCAACCGAGCATGTCGCTGCCGCGTGTCATCGAGAGCTCGAATCCACTTCTCTCTTTCCACCGCATTTTGCGCTAATCAATAAATTACAAGACAGTTAGAATAGCCGAAATTAAAA
>JAQGBY010008433.1:0-10663 GCA_034698785.1 Mycogona germanica
TTACATTCTGAGACGACAAATTCCGATTATTTTCCAGGTACTATCACGGCATACAGCATGTACACTGACGGCGGTGCATGGGTTATGAACAGCAGTACCAGTCCACTGTCGTATTATGTGACGGAGGTCAGTTTTCGCTCGACAGTACATAGCTAGCAGAGGACACTTTCAAGTCGCTAGACACGGCAATAATAATTTTAAAAAAAACGTTATCAAAATCCTTTTCTACTTCTCTCAGTAATGTGACAACCCCAGATCAGTCCCCACCCCAGATCCCTGACGTGACAACCCCAGATCCCTGACCTGCGCTCGATAATAAGTTGAAGGCTGAAATAGCACAAATTTAGTACTTTTTTTAGTGCATCTTGAAAAAAAGGGGTCAATCGTTAGATTCATTACGAAATTGACTCAACAGGTTCAACTAGTAAGGAGCCCGCTCTACGAACAGGTGTAATATTTTTCTCAAATACGTTTTGACGTAATGCTTCATTTTTATTGTTTTACTTTTTGTATTGATTAGCCGGGTTACTACAACCTGACGGTGTACGCATGGAATCCTGTTCAGGGTCTCAGCGACCCGTTGGTGCTATCCATCGTGGTGCTGCCGCCCGACGCGCCCCAGGCGCCCCAAGCGGCGCTGGAGATCGACGACTTTTACGTGACCACCGGCAAGAACGAGACCAAGGCGTTCGAAGTGATACTGGGCGGTGTCGGCATAAACGTGTGCCTCATGATCAAATACAACGACAGCGTTGGCGATCTACCCGAGGCCTACGGCGTCAACAGCTTCTGCATGCAGAATTTCAGCGACTGGGAGTACAATTACAGGGGACCGCTCACCGATCCCGTGCTCAATGTGACGCGCCTGTTCCTCAAACCCGGCATTTTCAACATCGACGTGGTGGCGTTCAGCAATTCGACGATTGCGCGGACCTCGCTCGTGTTCAGCGTTACCGATTTTCCGTGTCCGAGACCGGAACTGTCGTTGGATGACGCGCGCTTCACCGTCAGCCAATCGGCCGTGTTTTGGCGCTCGGCGACAATCAAATTTCAGACGCAGGGAGTGCTCACTTGTAGCATGAACGTCCAAACGAGGTGTGTCTCGTGAAATCTTTCACAAGGGCAAATTTGAATTTAAAATGTTGACAGCAAATCTTTTCACAAAAATGGCTCAAAATTTTGCGCCTGTCTTTTTGAAGCATCACTCTGTAGGGGTCATTTCGCGATTTACAGAGTACTACATGGAAATGTCATTTTGTTTGGTCAGACACACGCGTGAGTTTAAAATATCCAGCGTGTTCATTAGAAATATTTCCTCGTATATATGTATATTTCCAAACAAAGTGACATTTCCATGGACCAAAAAATAAAAAATAAATTATCTAGAATTGAGTTATGGGAATATCGGTTACATCGTATGACCGATGGCTAATTAAAATTTTATTACATACAATATATCAATGCTCATAATTTATACAGAAAATTAAACATTTAATTGCAATAACAAGTCGAATGTCACCACGGAGTTAAATAAATAACTGTTTCAGATAGCTCAAATCTTGAACTTTTAAGATTGTTAATTAATAGAGGTCCCGGGTTCGATTCCCGGCGCGGGCTCTCGATTATTCGATCTTGGGGTACTGGTGAAAATGTGCCCCTCACATAGTGCCTAAGCACCGAGAGGGGTACAGAAAATTCTGTAGTGATATTACACTACAGTGAATTTAAAAAAAATTGCAAGTATAAAATTTCTTTCTTTTATCAAGTGAAATCACATTTTTTATATCCCAGGTTGACCATCCACACACAACATATACAATGAATTTCGTTTCCACGCATCAAAATTTGTTGACCCGTTGTTATTTCAGCAAGCAGTGGACACTGGCCATGGTGGATGCCGAATACGGACTCAGCCGCAGCGTCATCGACATTAGTTCGCTGGACACATCCAGGAAATCCGTGCTGCTCTTGCCGCCTCTCTTCCTGCCTTACGGCTACTATCGCGCCACCTACACGCTGGCCGTTTACGTGGAGGGCGCGCCCGCCTCTACGCCACCCTGGAGTCGGTCATTGTACACCTATTTCCAGGTGGCGGCCTCACCCATTCAGGCCGCCTTCATCTACGGCTCCATGTCGAGGATGGTCCGCGGCTTCCGTCAAACTGTTCCACTAGATCCGGCAACCTTTAGTTTGGATCCGGACTCACCAAATGATCGCGTACGTCAATTTCATATTGCTTAGCCCTTTATGTGTAAAAAGTAGTACCTTGGGTGAAGAGCAAAGTATACGCCTTATACACTCATTGGCTTTTGTACTTTTGTAAAGCATTGATTTTTGCTTAATAACAGGTCCCTTCATTACATGTTTCACAATGCATTAATTAATTTTTTCTTCGTTGTATTTTATCACAAATTACAGAATTTTAACGTGACCTGGTTCTGTCGTCGTGTAACGCCATCTAATGAGAGTTACCCCATGAATGGTGGCGATTACGACACCTCAAGACGGATCCATGTTCCGAACCTAGGAGATCCGAAGCCGGCCACGGATGGCGGTGGATGCTTCGGGACCGGCGTGGGTTAGTGAACAACCTTGTTCCCAACCACGTCCAACTTTACTGCATTTGCTAAAATTTTCGCTGTTGACTTTCGCTACGACTAGAATTAAAATTTGCTCGCTTATCTATTCATTTTCTTCCGCAGGCGCCCTAGATCTGGTTGCCACTTCGTGGTCGTTCAACGCCAGCCTGTTTTACGGGCACAGCATGGAGTTTGAGGTGATGGCAATTGTCAGCAAGGACACACGGAATGCGTCCACCAGCATCATAATCGGCGTCGTTAATGCCAACCCTCCAGCACTCTCCATCAGGTATATATATATACAGAATAATAACGCCATTTGTACCAACCGTGGCCCCAGAGGAAAGACCGATCTTCGAAAGCTATTTAGCTTAAGCCCTCTTTTATCGGGTTCCAGTCCATTCACCACTGCATTTTGACGACGTGTTTTCGACCATTTCCCACCTTCTGTAATGCCAAAATCCACGTACTGTTGCGATGCATTGTAATTGATTTGCAATTTAATTGATTTGTAATTTTACAATTATTTGTAAATTGTCTCATTGCAGTGCACTGATTAAATCAATTTTTTGATTATGTGCGCGCACTCGTCACCGGTTTTTGAGTTGTGTTTTTAAAATTATTTTTAAATTATGTTTCTACATTTATTTGAATAATTTTGTTTTCTCATTATTGGATATTGCAACTGTAATCTCTAAGTACATGCATGTCATAAAGATTTTTGCTGTCTCAACATCATTTAATTAAATTGGCCATCAAATTAAAAATAGCGCCATTAAATTAAAATCGGAACAAATACACCATAGAGTATTTTTAAAAATGTGAATTGTCTTTGTTCCCTCATCAGGTGTCAAGATTCCGACATTTGCATTCCGACACCCAACGGATTGCAGATCAATCCTCGAACCCGGCTCGGTGTCCACGGGGAGTGTGTGGAAACGTGCGAAGGGTTGCACAACTACCAATGGCGAATGCAAACGGAAGCGACTGACACGAATTATCCCGACGATACCAGTTACATGGTCGGTGCGTAAAAAAATCAAATGTGATAATTACTCATTAAACCAAAATCACTTCGATTATTTTTAAGTATTGCCACTATTCTCTAAAAAATTCCGTTTTGCCCTTGACACATGTAATTCAAGTTTTGATTGTTTCAAATCAAAACTTCAAAAGTTAAAATTTTGCCACCAATTTTTTTCAGTCATTTTCATTGACATTCACTAAATAATTTTTTCCCATTCCCAATTGTTGCATGAACATAAAATGTGAACAATTGTCTTAATTACAGTCTTCATTGTTACGTTGTGGTTTGTTTTGCACTTTGGTTTAAAAACACATGTCGCCAACACAAAATTAAGATGCCTTGATTTGCAGTGTAGCTGACAATGGCGTCTGAAACTGCGAAAACTGCACGAATTAAGCTATTGGGGTTGTCACTGTTATTGAATATTCACGCATCTCAGTTTCCCTAAAATACCAATGAAGTAAACGCAAGTAGTGTTAATATGAAAACATATTTGATTGAGGTCTTCAAGGTGATGAGGTCTAAAATGACCTTAATCGGACATGTTACTTGGATTAACTTCCATGCTTTCAATCGCAGGTGATGGGACAGGCGATATGGCCATCAACCCGGGATTTTTTGGGAACACGTCCTCGCAGAATATTTTCCACCTGACCTTGAAGGCCATTAGTGGCGATGGGTCAGTTGGGCAGAGCACGCTCTTCCTTTACGTCAACCGACCGCCGGTGGGTGGCACTTGCTTCATCACGCCAAGCAGTGGACGAGCGCTGCTGGACAACTTTCAGATCACGTGCAATGACTGGTGCGATCCCGAAGCTATGCCGATGATCACTTACACTTTCTACGGTTTGTCATCAATTATTATACAATTATAGAATATGTAAGAGTGACTTCTACAAATCTTAAAAATTAATAAAAAAAAGTACATAGCGAAATGCCGTAAGAGCAAGTTAAAAACAAATTCCAATAATCATTTTGTAAATCAGTTGCCTTTGCCTACGAATGTTGCCTTTGTAAATAACTAACACGTTTGTAAAAAAACCACACTCTGATTTTATTTGATAACACCTTTATATTTCAGATCATTCCGGATAAAAATATTTGATTAAAAAAATGTTTCCCTAATTTTTTTTCTAAAAATTCCTGATCGGAAATGATTAACATTTGTATAAATCAAAAACAATCGACCACAAAAAATTTAGTGATACCCATTAAATACAGATAATTATAAACAATGAATGAATTAATTAATAATTTGAATTTGACCTGATACGTCACCAACTGTCACCTAAAAGCAAGTATTGTGTCTTCGACTAGGGATTTAAATGAAAATCGGTGCCTTGCGAGAATAAACTGACCGCTCATAATTTTAAATGGGAGGTCAATTTGAGGGGTGTTTGTCGAGAATCTGACCGTTTTAATTTTCACTTGATCCCAGTAAGCGTGAATGGAAGCGCCAGTTACAGCATTCTGTACACCGGAAACGACCCCAAAGTAAATCTGAGACTGCCGTTCGGCCAACTTGACATACGGGCGGATATAGCAGATTCCTACGGATCCTATTCCACCGTTGACATCGTGAATCTGGCTGTAAGTTTCCGGAAGTTGTTGGTCATGTTGACGCTGAAACGCAATAAGGCAGACGTTCTTATGGAATCAATTTAATAATTTTATAATGAAACAACTGAAGATAATTTCTTAAAATACTGATTCATGTTTTCCATTTCTTATGACGTACTTTTTTGGTACATGTGCAGACCGACCTGCCGTCGCTGGTCGACTTCCAGGCCTTCCTGAGTTCCAGCTTCATCTCCAACATGGTGGGCGGCGGCGATCAGACCAAGGTTGTTCAAGTCTTTCTGGCCATTGCCTCCATTGAAGCAAGCGGACTTCTCGATTCATCATCATCATCATCACCATCATCAGATTCATCATCATCATCATCATCATCTCAGCCTGGTGACAACAGTACTGATTCTGGTAAGTGGCGCCTTCTCACGTCAGCCATCATCTTTATAAAATAAGTGTTGGAAACACGCCGAGACAGAAGTAGATTAAATAAAAACTTATAAAATATTCCCGAAACTGGAAACACGATATAATATGTCCGATAGTAAGACAATTTATTCCGTCAGGTACAGAGCAAATAAAAAACACGAGCTTTCGACCGTTAGGCCATTATCAAGTGACTGAAAATATTATTTAAATAAAATCATTAATCATCATCTTTATGATTTAGATGTTTATTAAAAAAATTATTCTTGATTATTTCGTTCAAAATTAATTACATTATCTTTCAGAATTTTAAGCTATCTACATCAGATAGAAAATATAACTAAAATGTTGAAAAAAAAAGAACACCAGACAGACTAAAAAAAATTGATTCATATGTAATTTTCGTTTTAGTTTCAGCGGTTGAAATTATTGATATTTTGTAATTGAAATTTCGTGTCATAACTTTGTGTTGAAAAAGTGATCGCATCTCCTAAATACTCTGTATCAAACAAACCAGTTTCTAAAACAAGGGATTTACAAGTGCATTTCTTTTTCTTCAATTAAATTGTGTTCTTTCATCTTACCAGCCGCAGCAGCCGCAGCCGCAGCCGCAGCTGCAGCCGCAGCAGATGCGAAGTCGGTAGCTGATTCTCAGGTACGTAATTATATAAGCACTACCGTCATCGCCTCATGCGGGTATTATATGACCACGTCAAACAATATATTTATTTTTAACTGCTTGTTAGGGGGTTCACCAACGTTCACTAACAGGTTTCATAATTATTTAGGCGGCGAATATCATGTATAGGCAATCACACAATACTTGGCCGCTATGCGGAGAAAACGCCTATCGTGATGCTACCCATTGCTGAAGCGCTGGAAATAACATGTTGGCTATGCCACAGCGTTATGTAACATTAACAGACTTTCTCACAAAATGGACCTTAAAGAATCGGCTTCGATCTTAATGCACATTCGCTTTTTATTTAAATTACTGAAGCGCATCAATACCTATCTGAGTGGTATCGCCACATTGGCCGCAGAAACCTTGACGGATTTGCAGATGATCGCATCCACCATTAGCGCTGTTGTGAATGACGACGGTGGATTGAATGTGGACAGTCGCGGCAAGGTTAGTGACCAGATTATTTATTGGTTTCTGGAGTGTGCCTTATTAATAAGAAACATTACCGTGTTAAAGAAAATATTATAATTCGGCCGCACGGCAAATCACCCGCAGTGCCGGTCGATCGCCCGCTGATGATGCGGCGAGAGACACTATTATTATATCTTTCATTATTTTATGGGATTGATTTTTGATTGTCTTGATCTTTCCTTCCAGAAAGCTGCGGTTAACCAGCTGAAGATGTTGGGCGATGTTCTCACCGACAACATTACTCTTCGCTCGCCGCAAGACCTGACCAACCTTCTGACAGACACCACGTCGGTGATAGTCGCCGTGGTCAACGTAAGTTCAAATCCAAATCAAATAAATCTCGATTTATTTTCTCTGAGAGAAATTGACAATGGCGAACTTTCAACTCTCAATGTTTCATTTCATGTCTAAAATGTTTCTTTACAACAATTGCGATGTGAAAACAAAATGGCATTATTATTATTTTGAATTGTGGTTTCCTGTATGGTTACGTTATAATCACTGTAAAATTCGTTTTTTAATTTCGATTTCATTTTTCAGTCCAATTATTTTTGGTGACAATTTCATGTTTTTTCTCAGTCAATCAGTAACACTATGATAGGTGGCAATGTTCTTGCGTCCGACATGGCAGACATCAACAATGTCGAATATGACACAAGCGTCGACGAATACAGTTAGTAAATGTGTACTCTGTATATAGTGAATTTTGTCATTGCAGTTTACACGTTGAAAGATAGATATATTAAAGGATAATTATAGATAGATTATCAAAATTTCTCATAATTTTACGGTTTTAATTTTACTATTCACATCTAATTAAACGCGTACTGTTTTATACTTACCATGATTTATACAGGTGATTTTACAATGCCAGATACATTGGCAGGGATGCAGAGAGGTGCTTCTATCGGCGATACGAAATACAAAGTAAGTGCACTTAGAGGATTTCCTAAGGATTTTACTATACAAGGTGAATTTGAAACTATCTGTAACCTTTTATTATTTTTAATATGCCGGCCAAAAATAGTCCAAAATAAAATCTAAAATAAAATAGAATAAAAAGGAAAACAGTATCCTTTTTGAATTTTGATATTGCAATTTTTAAAAAATACGCACGTATATGCTAATTTGAGTTGCTCTTCGGGGTACTATGAACGCAGGCCGAATCGGAAGTGGGCACAATTCAGGCTGTTTGGAGACAGATGGGCTTGAAGGTGCTCGGACCTCTGGTTGCCGACGAGCAGCCGATTCGAGTGGAGACAGACAACGGCGCCGTCGGCGTATTCAGCAAGTGAGTGTCGGGATTCCGTGAACTGGAGTTCAATTCTCATGATTTTTTGCCACTCCTTTTCCATTCCAATTTGTGTTGTCATGTACTTGTATCGGAACAAACAACGATCGTCACACTCATTTGATTTGAAGCAGAAGTCGTAGCCCAGTTGGTTTAGCGACTGACTGTGGCTCGGCGATCCCGGGTTCGATTCCCGGCGCGGGCTATCAAAAATTTCGATCTCGGGGTACTGGTCGCTCCCCTCGCATAGTGCCTAAACACCATGAGGGGACGTAACGCCTGTAGTTCGGTTGACTACAGTTGATTGGGAATAATAATTTTAAAAAATGTGCCAAATCTCATGAATTCGTAACAATGGAAATTAGAGCACCCTAAAATAATGCACACCGCGGCTTTAGATTAGGAGTTTTGTCACAAGTCTAGTTTTTGATGGCATATTTATGAAGGAGGGTGAGGATTCGTCCATTGTTTAAGATTATAGATGTCAGCAACTGGGGACTTTTGTCAAAAGGGTGTCCTCAGAGAGCGGATGAACAAAAAGAGTTGTACTATTGTTAAAAGGGTGTACTTGACTTGAGGACCATGAGGAAATTTGAATTATTTTCTATGTTTATTTTTTTGAGTTTGCGGGATTCAAGCTCTACCACCCATTTAAAATCGAATTTTGTTTTTAAATTGACGTGTGCCCTTCGCAATCTTATTGCAGAGTGTCGGGACCTAATGTGCTAAACGCGACCTTTGACCTAGGCGACGCATCGTTTCGGTTGCCCAGTGTGTGCGTGCTTCGTGGTCTGGATGAATCCTGTATGGCCAATGAGACGTCCATTGGTGTTCAGGTACTGGTCGACCCTGTTCGTCGAGTTAATTAACTACAGCGTATTCTCAAAGTTATTGTACCTAAAAATATTTGTAAATTTAAAATGATGGCGCCCAAAATTCTATGGATGTCATCAATTGCAGCTACAAATACGAATATTTGTCGAAACAAGCTTGAAGAACGAAGAAATATACTGTACATGTAACAATGTTCAAATCGAATTTGTAATTTAATCCCTCAACAACCATGAATATTTGTCGAAACAAGCTTGAAGAACGAAGAAATATACTGTACATGTAACAATGTTCAAATCGAATTTGTAATTTAATCCCTCAACAACCATATATTGATTTTCTTTAAGACATATTGCATTAAATATCTGGTAGCATAAATTAATAGTGGTGTGTCTTGGGGAATGCGTAGGGTGTTGTGTGGCCATCCATTCTGCAGTCGTACGGCAAGAACGTCGCCAGTCTGTCGAACAACACGAAAACAGTGCAGATCAATTTATTCGACGAGAACAACCAGCCACTGCACCTCAAAAACCTGTCGAAGCCGATCGATATTTTCATCCCGAGAAAGACAGGCAACGATTCGGAACACATACCAGGTGCAAATACCAGAGCGCAAAACTTCACCCAATCCATTTCGATAATTTGACTTTTAAGAATTCACATGCGAAGTAAAAATCAAAACTAGAACAGTAAAGATTGTAAAATTTTAATCATATCGTTCTTATTTTCAAAAAATATATAAAGATCGAAGTAGAAAATCAAAGAATCCAACTCATACGAGGGGATAAATCAATCCAACATGTGCATTCTTTCATTATATTGAACTTGATTCTGTGTATAAACAGATGCCGTGAGCGTCAACGGTACCATGCGATGGAACGAGCTGATGATGTATCATCAATTCAGAGTCGACAAACCCGACTCATCCGTCAACGTTGAGCTGACACCCGATAATCCGAGTGCCTTTTTGATTATCTACCTGCGTTACGCACTGAAACCAACTGCGCATAAATACGACAATCTCACCTGTTTGACCAACGTTCGATTCAAAAACGGTTTGTGTCAACCAATCCGATTGCCATATTTTTTAATAGTTTCTTAATATCATAAAAGCACATTTATGTTTGCTATATAGATAGCTGTTACCTTTTCAGTTAGTCCAACATATACCACTCCGTCGAAAGCTTTCGGGAAATTAATGGATTTTAGTATTCGCGTTTACTTACAGTAAAGGGTACATAATTTGATCTTTGCCATCTGCATCTTGATGTATCTTATTGTCGTCTTTTGCGCGCTTCAGGAACGTCTACTACTCACGACCTCTTCTACTCGAGTGACGTCATTCAGAATCAGACTGGCAATTTCTACTTGGGTGTTGCCGAAGTGAACGCCAGCGCCGCTGGAACAAGCAGATGCAATAATAGCAACCAGACCAACGCGTTCACTTGGCAGATGTTGCTCCATAACCTGACCACAACCTATTCAATTCGCATCTACACTTCCGGTTGCTACTACTACGACGAGGCTCGATCGAAGTGGATGGGCGATGGATGCTGGGTGGGTTAGAGCGCTTTGATTGCTGCTTACAGAAACATATTTATTTCATAATCAACTTTGTTAAAGTTGCATAAAGAGTGCAGTTTATTATTTTTTCCAAATTTGTAGAAATTATTTATCAATTTTAATTTTATCGAGGCAATGTATCAATATGTTAAACAGTAATACTTTTACAAAACAACAAATAGCTTTTGTCGAATTATGATGGTAAGATGGTAACAATCAAT
>JAQGBY010008434.1:0-10662 GCA_034698785.1 Mycogona germanica
ACAACTGGTCGTTCGACCCCCGCCATAGGCCCCTCTCTTGGGGGCTGCTTGTGGGTACATATTGTAATTGTAATTTTTTCCCTGATTCCCCACGAGGTGGCGCCCCGAGTTGAAGGCGAAGCGCGCGCCCCAAGCGGCCACGAGCGGTAAACCGATCCGCGGCCCCGCGCCGGATCGATCGGAACGGGGAATGGTATCCGCGAGGCACGCGCAGCACACACGCGCGCGCTCACACACACACACACGACTCTGCCGGTGGTTTTGGTCGGGGCCGCCCGGGCTATTTTTAGCTGACGCGAGCGCCGGTTCCAGAGGACCTATTTTTAGCTCAACAATTGATTGTCGCGTGCGCACGCGCGATGTCGACTCGCTCTCACTCTTTCTTCCCCGGCGAAAGGGCATTAGGTAATGATCGAACGTGGCAGGCGCGCGCCGGCGACAACGCCACCTAGCGGGGATGCCGTTACGAGCGACTCGGCAGTGTGACAGGGAGAGCGGCAAAGGGTGAAAATGAACATTCCAATTATGGGAGCTCCATCGATGCCAGCGCTGTCAGATCGAGAAAAATGAAGAATCTAGTGTTGAGATCGCTGCTCGTAAAACACGTCTTCCGGATAAAATGACAAAAGGGAATAAGATTATCTGGTGCAATAAAACAAAAGGATTTCCCCTTGGAATAACGATTTTGGATATAAAACCAGGGATAGTTCAACTCTCTGTAATTATAGTGAAACATCCGGGTGCGGAAGAATTAAAAAATCATTCTTGATTAAATTATTATTCTTTTAAGGGGTAGAAGCCACATACTCAAGCAACAAACTTGATCATGAAAAACACCTGCAATCGCAACGCTAATATACCAAAATAACTATAAATTAATCCGTTTTGTACAAGTGCAAGTAATATTGTAAAAAAAATCAGGTAAAAGTTAAGAATAAATAATTAAGTGCGGTTTACACCAATCGGCTCCTTAGGAGCCGATCTTTGGGTTGTTTATACCCTGGAGTTTTTAAGCAAAACGCGCCAGATCCCCATCATGTGCATGTTTGTGGCTCCCTAATATAAATAAGGTTTTAATGTCGTGTTGTTTCGTTCTTTAAGCACAATTAAAAGTGGATTATGAATTAAAAGTTTCACGCAACTGCGTTCTGAGTGATCATGTTCCGTCAACAAAAACAGAACGTCGTGCAATTCTCCGTGCATGGGATCCGCCCACTGTGTTCCCGATCAAAAACGAAATCGATTTGTTTGTGGAAATTTTGGGTGGTCGCAACTTCCGGTTCCGTTACGTCAACAACAGCAAACATGCTCAGTTCAGAGCGAGAACAGAGCGCTTAGTGGCCCATAAAGTCAGTCGTTGGTAGGCGGGGCGGGGCGGGGAGGAGCAGGGCCGGAAATTCAAGATGCATGTAGGTTAGATGTGCGCAAAAATCCCGAATTTTCGGAGTAAGTATGAAAGTCGGAAAAAAATATATAGAATCGCCAAGTGCATATAATATCCTACTGGGATCCTGTTCTATCAAAAAACGCTGGCCAGAGTATCGAGAGTTAGAATGCGGACTGGTGCGAAAAAGAACAGTCTCTGAATAACAGCGCCGCTTCCGGCATTGATTACATGTTGACCCCTGACTTGGGAGTAATGGAATAACCGCATCGCTCGTGACGCAAGGCCATTTAGTCTTAACTGATGCCGCTTGTGGCGCTTTTAAGTGGCCATGGTGGCAAATTTGAAACTATTAACTCGGTGCGGACAATATGATGAAAAAATCGAGTAGTTGGGCGCCGAAAAAAAAGGATATTGTAATATGAAATTGAAAATGAAACAGATGGCGGATTATCCGCAGATCTCAGCAGGACAGAGGCTAGCTCGGAAGGAGAATCGAGCTGCCAGTGGATTGGTACGACAGGAGTGGTGTGTGGGGGGAGGTGGAGGATTGGTCCAACCAACCCGACGGGTGGCCTAGTTTGTGCTTCTCACAGAGGCACCTCACACATACGATGTTACTAAAAATAGAACTCGCCATCCAGCATCCCCCCAACACCAACACCCCCCCCCGTCCTCCATTGCAGCCACTACTCTGTACTTCTCTGTTCTCCTTTCGTCCCCCCAACAAGTCAGGTCCCATCTTCTCAATGGTATCTGTCGCCCACTCTAAATATGTTTGCCCAATGCAAGTGGCGACTAGGTCTACGCTCGTTTTAATAAGCGCAGAGTTTCCATTTTTAGATTTGTCCCCTAGATTCAAAATAGGACACTCGTGGGAGGTTTATTACACCCAACATACCCACTGCCCCCCCCCCTTCGTCTTGCGTCACATGACCCTCTTTCACCCTGCCCTCCGTCAAACTATAATCGGTATATCGATGCATCACTAGATGGCGCTGTACCGCTTCGTTATCAATTCGAATATGTCGACTTATGGCTGATTTCGGACATTATGATGCCCTCTCACCATTATCTGCCAAAGGGTGGTGAAGGTGCAGCTTGACTTAATGGTTAAGATATCGGATTAACACACACGTGATTCACACGTTGGTCTAATTCAACAAAACGAAATATCGATATTCTAGCCACATTTCACTCTCGAATGCCTTGTCGAGAATGTGAAAGTCAATTTTTAATCGTCAAAGTTTGAAAAAGCACCTCCAGCGGCGTCCATTTGAACAAATTAGTTTGTCACCTCCAATAATAGCGAATGAAGTCATTTATCTGTACAGGTGCGAAGCTCGACTTAGGGCGAGTTTGGCTATTCACGCGGAAAATTCGGAAAGAAAACGCACCCAATGTGGTGTGACATTCGAAATGTTTCCTCGTCATGACTGGTTTATCAAACGAGTTGACGCTGCATTGAACGCAATGGGCTGCTCCTAAACTCTTGGCAATCACACAGTGCACTGCTATGCGGAATAAGCAGCGTCCGGGGTGACAATTCCTTCGGCTTGAGCGTCGATGAGTGGTGCTGCCCCGTGTGCGCAGGCAATCACACAGTACACTGCTATGCGGAATAAGCAGCGTCCGGGGTGACAAATCAATCTCGTATAGGGAAGACTGCATTAAGAAAAGAAAGATCAGACTCTCTCCTATTCCCAAATGTTTCCATATAAAAATATGAAAAAGCGTTCGACTACAAATGAAAATATGGAAATCACGTCGCATGGAAGAACACATTTTACAAAATATCTGTGATGTAAATACCTTTTGAAGACTCAGTCATGACTTTTAGCTCAGCTCACAAGACAAAAATAATCTTACTCTTCGGTTATTCAAATACATGTTTTCGAAACTTTGGATCATTAAGGCGTTTACTTGGAACTACGCAAATAAAGATAAATTACATATTTTGTCTTTTTTAATTCTGGGCGATAGAGTGAAAAATTAATAAGCAGAACGATGATTTTTGACTCATCACTCAAGACGAAAATAATTCGACATTTGAACGAGGCGAAGTTTTCAACAAAAAAATGGTCGCGAGATAATTTCTAAATCAACAACCAACAACGCCACTGTTTGTTTGCCCGACCGGACTGCCGTGCGCATGCGTCGCTCAGACGACCTGCTCTCTACCCCCACTCCCACCTCCACGTAAATACCCCCTTTAACACACTCTCCCAACAATCCCCCTCCATCGCCCCACAACGTGTCCTAGTTTCGATTATAGCGATGAATGAAAACAACCCAACTGCGCATGCGCCGTAGAGGGCAGACGATTTCTCGGATTCGTCTCTTGCGTAGATGGGGGGAGGGGGCGGACTCTTCCCACAAATACTTAGGGGGAGGGGCCGGGATCCCTCCGTTGCAGTTCCCTATCTTCCAACACACATCACAATTTGTCTGGCATCTTACACCATCTCTCGCAATCGAATCATATTTTGGAGGTAGCCCGCCCCAAACTAGCCCCTAACACTAACTTTTTAATGAACATTTATAGTAGGCCACACGCCGCGCGGTTACCATATTTAACTTTCACCCGGTCCTCCCCCTGACCCACCCGTCTACAACATTTCCTCCAACAGCACTCCATCTCTCTCACAGTCGTCATTCCCCAACCCACCCTTCCCACTATCCCCTTTTGGCAGTATCAGCCCTCCCAACTCCCCCTTCAACGATCGCCGCCACCACCAATCCCACCCCGTTCACCTTTCAGGTCCTCTTGCGGGCCACCTTAAAGGTAAACTATTGGGACGGTGAATCGAGCGCCATCTGTTGCTGGGATCGCGCATCCAATGCAGCTCACAGTGACGTTTGAAATGAATGATTTAATTTTTGATTTTTTAATAAAATCAGGAAGAAATTTTAAGGAAAGAAATCACATACGACGACATAAACGTGACACTTTTGGCTGACAGATCAACTGTTGACGTCATGACTCCGAACTCGATTCCAAGGGGGTTGTCGTTATCGATCCCGGGGGCCTTTCTTGATTAGGCGCTAAGAAGCTGAATGCAATCTCTGGAGTTTATATATTTAAGAAATAAAATAAATGCTAGAAACTGCATCTTAATCCAATATAATCCATGGAATTACTATTTCGTTTCGGCAAGATACGCAGTCAGTTTCTGACATCTAGAAATAATAGGCAGAAAAATGCCCAAGTTGAACCAATCATCTTTCAAATTGTGATTATCTCATTTAAAAAGCGATGTGTTAAGATGTATTAAGTTTTAAGTTTTAACTATAATTCAATAAATTGGTGGTCGGAAGGGATTGCATGATTGTTAATTTGCAGTGTAGTCTGAGCGAGACGAGACTAACTGCATTTCTCGTCTCGTTCAACAACCCCCTCCCCCCGAAGTCAGGTGCTGGGCGGAATATGGAAGCACATGCGCTTTTCAGATGCGCAACAGAGTATCTCTGTACAGTCGAAATAATCTGCATTCGGTCAAATTAACCTACATTTGGTATGCGCGGAGGCTGTGATCGCATGCCCTCAAACCAACGTCAATGACGTCACCCGACTGTCTCCGTCTTAGGACGTGCGCAAGTGGTAGGAGAGAGGGGTGGGGTCGCCATATTTATCAGAGTTCAACTTTCGGACGAAATGGAGTGATTCGAAATAAATGTTAGCAGTATTGGCAAACAAAATATTTTCGTTCATGCGACCCTTAGAAAATTTAAACGAAAAACAGAAATTTAAGAATATACACTGCAAGTCATAAGAAAGTAGACCCCAATAAAAATTTCACGAATTCGTGAAAAATGCTTCGATTTAAATTGAATTTATCTCTTACATAGACATAAACAACATATAAAATACTTTTCCAAAAATAAACAAATCACATGTAAATCGTAGTGGATATTTTTTAGACAAGTATGTTTGGATCCAACAATCCAGTATTTTTGTCATAATCATTATTTTGTAATGATCGTGTCAATTCCTGTAAAATTTTTGTGTATATCAGTAAAAAAATCTTTACGTTTTTTTAATCGAATGTACTTGTTGCCGTTGTTAACCGTATATATTTTTAAAGTTGATTTACATAAGTATTTTTTAAGAAGTTGTCAAATTTTCCGAGTAACTAGAGTATTCTAACCGTAACTATTCCACTACAATGGTGGACGATTTACATGTCTCGGTATTCATCATTTGTCATCTATGACTGTTGTGCATTGCCAATTGCGGTTCAAAATTGATACCCTTCCAACCCACCTCCCCTACCACACTCACATACACTCAAAAACCAACATGTCTTCCTAGATTCCGAGCAATGGCACGAACCCAGTCATCAAAACGCGCACAACTTGAATCTGTGAACGCTTCATCAGCAAGCGGAGAGAATCTAAAAATAGTCCTGATGCGTTCCCAGCCCAGATATCCTCTAGCGCATGCGCACTTCAAAATCACACAGTTTCAATACACACGGCACTATCCGATAGATCGCAGGGAAGAATTTTGCTCGGCGTTCGCGTCGATTGTGCGTGGGAAAAAATACTTTTGAATGGCGACTCGGACAACTGATCGCCTTTTTTTTGCTTCCTTACTCAGCAGGAAAACATTTAAAAAAAAATATATTTTATTTCGAAGACAATCATACGAACCCGAGTAAGTCTCGTACAAACATTTTACAATTACAATTACAATATGTACCCACAAGCATCCCCAGATGGGGCCTATGGCGGGGGTCAAACGACCAGTTAAGGACAAAGGTGAGATTGTTCTATCCTAACAGGCTCTTGACTTGAGACTCATTTAGGCTATTCCACTGTCGACACACTCTGGGGAAATAGGAGTTGAAGTACGTGTCACATCTACAGTGCAGCTCCTGAACCATTCTAGTATGTCCCGCTCTTCAACACCTAATAAAAACACCTGTCTCACAATTTCCCCAATTTTTACATTATAATCCTCCTTCAGAATAAGAGCCAAAATCCCAATATTGGTTCTTAAACTATTCCAAAGTATTCCATACACTATGCGATTATTTAAAAATGGTTTAAATCAGTCCACAATTTGAAAATGAAATAAATTTTACAAAATCTCAAAATAATTCTGACCCGAACTAGATATAGACGTTGGATATTGCTATTTAGATATTCCATTATAAGAGCTAATAGTTATTCACATTTGCGAATTTCGATTTATCTGAAAACAAGATTTAATTATTTATTTAATATGAATGAATTAGCGAATAAGTTTTTTTAAATTCTTTAGCGTTGATATTGGGTTCGGGGAGGGACATGAGATGGCCAAATTGGTTAAGGAAGATATTTATTTCTATATAAATATACGGGCGCCCAGAAATATGCGCCACCATTCATTCATCAATTCGACGCTTCATTCATGAAGACGCAACCCACGCAACGAGAGCAGCTACAGAGCGCTCCGAGACCCCGGCCATAGCAATACAGGTGACCCAGTTGGAATCGGGGGCCACACTGAACGACGCGGAGCGCTCTGAGTGCGGGGGGAGCGGGGGTGAAGGATGCTGGGCGCGCTCTGGAGAGAGAGATGTCGGGGAGGATGGAGTCCAGCACACACGTACAGATTGGGAGATCCGCGCATGCGCACTGGCAAGTAGGTCAGGCCGCTCACTTGTTGGAGCTGGGAGCTGGTGCTGGGGCAGAGGAAGGGATTTAGGAGTGTCGGGGGGGGGGGGTTTGGTGGGAGGTGGAAGGGAGAGGAGGGCTGTGGTTGGGTGGAGGTGGTGGTGGCGGGGGAGCAGGTAGGTGGACGTCCGCTCGGGTCAGTTGTGGACAGGTCGATCGGATTCGACAAATCCAGTTTTTAAACGAATAAAATTGTGACTTGCTATTTGAAACTCCTCGCAAATTGAAAACGATCAACTTGTGGACGCGTTCAGTTAAGACAAAAATAAGGGTGCACAAAAATAAATGTACAAATGATTCGCGAATAACAAATATCAAAAATATTTTACGCTTCATTGAACCGCAATTTTTCTTGTTTCTGAATGATGTTCGATAAAAAGGTTTCCATTAGATCGACTTGAGATTTCCAATTGAATTTATAAAAATAAAAATTACGAATCCGCGAAGCAGATCGGGAAATGCTCCATCGTGTAAATATTAAATTATTCAATATAAGGTTTCTGAAATGTAAAACAAACTTATTTTGTTGAACATTTTTAACAAAATCGCAACTATAAGATGTCTAAAATTAAAAAAATACTAATTTACAAAGCTCCAGAAAAGTGATTCTTAAACGAAGTTCTTGGGAAATTATTAAAGAAAATTAAAGAAAAAAATTAACGAAAACACTATTTATGATTACCTAAATTTAAAGCATCTCTGAGCAGTTTGGCCGTTTAAAACAACATTAAGGAAAAATTTTGTTAAATGGTTGGGCCTAAACCGGTGATCCGATGTTCGAATCCCGACAACTTTGAAACTCTATTTTTAATAATTATCACTCCACTCCATCATTCGTCCGACGCAGTTCTGCAATCACCGATTCATCAATTCGTTTTGATAGTTCCCAATATATTAATTTGAATTGGACAGTCGTGATTGATTCTCAATCTTCGCCCCCTTTCCGTTGCCTGCGCAAAGCTTCTCGATTCAAACATATTTCAATTTTTCTTGAAACGATTTCCTGTATCTTTCAAAACAGAGGTCATCACGCGAGGTCATCAGATCATTCTGGTTGTCACTAAGTCTCGTTGGGAGGACCCTCCACCCCCTAAGCCCCTGGAGCAATCAACTCACAGAAATTAGACAGGGGGAGGTTGGGTGTTATGATGCGCATGCATGACCGGATCCACGACAAATGCTTTAATGAAGTGGTCGCTGCGCGCATGCGCGCGTGTGCGCGGGGGCGGTTGGCGAGGGCGGCGCATGCTCAGTCGCCCCGCTCCGCTTTGGCCCGAATTCGGAACACCGCCGACGTCATCGGCGCTGGCTATGACGTCATTGCCGGTGGAAGTGGGTCGCGCTGGAGAAATCAATGGGAGTCGCATCGCGGGGATCTTTCAATGAGCGAGCGCCCTACTTTTCGCCACGCAGCCCGTTGCGGACGAGCGGGGCGCCGCCAAACGGTGGTCACCGCAACTACGTCGGGCGCCATCTTGCAGAGAAAGGCGTCGAGCGATGGATGTGCCCCAGACATGTATTTGAAGTTGCACCCCCTTAACGGAAATGCGACTTTGCATAATGGCGCAATAAACACTATTTCATTATATTAAAATTCCCATATATTGACATATTTTAATAAAATATATATAATTATGGAAAATAATTTTTAATGGAAAGCATGAACGCCTCAAAATTTGGGATGACTTTTTATGACTTCTACTAATATATGAATATGAGGAATAATGAATGAAAGGTCTTGTCATGGGGTTTAAAGGAGCATTACTGAATTTCAATCGTTGCGTCTTAAAATTAATGAGCTGTCCTAGAAGAAAAACGTCTTAAAATTTAAGAACCTAGCAAGAATAACCCTTTTTATAAAATCCTAAAAAATATTTTAATTTAATTTTAAATATAAGATATTTTAATAGGTCCTATGCATTGCATTTTATAAGGTTATTAGATTTTTCGATAGGAGGTTTTAAATGAAGGATGAAAGACGTCTTAAATGAAGATGCCTCGGTTTGCAGTGCAACGGTGTGTACGCTTTCGCCTTTGCATTTTACCAAAAATATTATCTGCCGTTAATGTCGAATGGATTACGTTACGTTGGTTGCAAACGAAAAAATTTCCTGAGCACTGGGCGACTGCCCCTGACATTAGCCCTGGCGAAATGGTCGATTGAGAGGAGAACAAGTGCTACCAAAAATCGATTACAAAATGTCGATTGATCCTTAGCACTCCTGAAGGCTCCTGCTCTAATTCGACATCATTTATCAGTACAATAATTGCGACGTGTGATTGTGATTTCACCGTAACTCAGCAAAATTCGATGCACAAAAAGCAAAAGGCAAATCGTGAGATGCGATTCAAAATAGAAAAAATATTTTATCGAATATCTACAAAAGATTCTCAATTGATAGAAATTATTTGAACGCCATCGACAGAAGAACCGTCACGATCACAAATGCGCGCCAGATGGCGTTAGTGTCTGATGGAATAGTTGCATTAAAATATTATAAATCACCTCTCGCCACCTTTCGGCAAAAACGAAGAAATATTTCTCACCCACCGTTCACGTAAATAATATTCACTGAAATGCTCACGAGGTGGCGCACGAGCTAAGTTAAATTACATTGAAAAGAATGAAAGTCAACACGTCACCATTGATCACTACTAGCACTCTTAAAAGTGCTTATTTCTTCACCAAATAATTTCTAAACAATAAACATTGCACTGAAACATAGAAGATCTATCATTTCCTGTAGCTTTTAACAGAGGTCATCACTCATTTGGGCGTGCATGACCCCACATCTCGTTAGGAGGATCCTCGGGAGCAATTAAGCCTAAAATCTTAGACAGCGAGAGGGCAAGCGAGTGTCAAGTAGTCGTTGTGCGCATGAAATCGAGTGTAAATTACCTGTGTGCGGCCCACCATGCGAGCGAGGTTGAGCAGCCAGCCGGCCGAACTAGTTAATGAAGCCCTAGGAAAGAAGGCGCCCAGTATTGTGAATCGGGACGCGGATCGTTTGTATCAACGAGGCTGATCGACGCGCATGCGCGTTGTCGACTCGCCCGCACGACAGTTGTAAGACTCCGCCCGCGCCATCGCGGCCCGTGTGAATGGGCATCGCGGATCGAGTGCCGCATCCCACCACCAGAGGGCGCCATGACACAAACAAGGGCGCACGCGCGCGCGCCTGTGAGCCACAAACAGAGGTAGGTTGGTGGGTGTCGGTGTCATCAACAAATGAGATGGAACGCATTTGTTTCGGACCCGAAACGCACCTGATTTATGGTCAGGATGGCGTGTGGAGAGGTGGTCAATCCACCTTTGTTCCGGGTCCGGCTTTCGTATAGTAACCACATGTGTTCCTCCACTTCCTGCGCTTCAACACTAAGTGCGCCCACACTAAGTTGCGCTCTTCTCGTTATTGGCAGGTTGCAAATTGCCGTCGCTAGAGGCGTTACGCACCACCATCGAGTTTACTATTCCGTAATTGTCAATTCTATAAAAATGCTCATTTTGCCTTTTTTTTTTTTTTTAAAACGATTTAAGAATAGTACGACCCGTCGTGGCGCAGTTGGTTTATGACGGACTGCGGTTTGGCGGTCCCGGGTTCGATTCCCGGCGCGGG
>JAQGBY010008435.1:0-10662 GCA_034698785.1 Mycogona germanica
AGTAGTCGAGTAATTACAGTAGTTTTATCTTGTTTACAACAGCTTATTTTTTGCTATTGACTAATCTAGATCGCACCGCCAATATACAACTTATCTCTTATCACGACGCCTCTCATTTTGCTGGTCAGCGAAGCGGATCCGTTCACTAATGTGAAGGACGTCGACAGGTTCGTGGGGCAGTTGTCCTGCAAATGGACCAGAGAAATAGTTCCCAATGATCGCTGGACGCACAGCGACTTCATTTATGCTAAAAACTTGAAATTCCACCTTAACGATCGGGTCGTCGAAATATTGAGGACGTCTCTTAAATCTTCATCACCACTCGCCGGCTTGAAAAGCAACATGTCAAATAATAATGGACCTAATTTAAATAATGGCATGACATGATTGCTGCACATTTTCTGAACTTCAAGATGAAATCATGAATTAAGATTTTACGTCATTTTGCACTGACACTGGCACTATTTTATTTTGTTTTACTTCCACCTGAAGAAATGGAAGAAAAATGATCTCTCTCCTGTCAATATTTAAAAAAAAAGTTTTGTTCACTTCACTGAAGTCACTGGACTATAGGATTTTGTGTACACCTCTTGATGCTTAGGCACTATGCGAGGGGCACATTTGCACCAGTACCCCGGAATCGAATAATCGAGCGCCCGCGTCGGGAATCGAACCCGGGATTGCCGAGCCACCAGTCGCATTACCGACTGGGCCACAACGAGTCGTGTGTTAGTTACAAGGAGATTTGTTTTCATTTTTCGTCTGTCTCCATGTTTATATTCATTAAAATAAACTGTTAAACCGCATTCTTACAAATTGCCCATTGACTTTTTCATTTTCGAACTAATTAATTGCCAGTGTTGCAATATCAATGCTAGATTGGCACAAAGGTCAATGACCTTAGCTGTTTATCAACAGTGTTCGCAAAACGGATAGCCATAGTTCGATATTTTTAACACATACAGCGATACATACCGATCATTATGAACGTTATACATTTTCATATAGCCTTGTTAGCTCGTGACATACGATTTTGGGTAAATGACCTTACGGCGACAAAATAAATCTTTTTTCGTTGTTATACACCGAGCTCAAAACAATATTATCGCTGTCAATTTCAATAAATTCGGATGGCTAGTTGTAAACAACATCAGTTGGAGTGAAAGTAGGTTATCTCACGTCCCGGTCATCATTGCTGTCTCTGATTACCACAGCGGTCACCAAAGGTGGACAACATCAGTTATTTTTTATCCCCGCTTGCTAAATATCCTTTTTCCAAAAAATGAAAGTTATGTTCGGGTCAGCGCCGGACGAGAAAAGACGAACAAGAGTTAGCGATAACTCTTCTTGCAAAAAATAATAATAAACTATTATTTAAAAATTTAATTAACTTAAATAGAAAAACGTGGGAACTAACGATACAACTATGACGATGACGATTCACAGCCAACAAATTTACCACATCTCCCGTGGAAAATTAATATTTATAATTACTCAAGGTACCACTGCGATCATCAGCTGACTTTTGGACGATGAAAGATAAATTTGAAAATGAAACTAGATCACATCGGATTCGCTTCTTATTTTTCATCATTCATCTGATTTTACAATAATCAAGACGTTATATTTCTATTATTTTGTTATCCTATTTCCAGTTTGGTAGTTGCGTGCGCAAATTCGATCACCTCAAATTGAGTGGCACGCGTCAATTGCGCTACGGTGTCTAATTTGCTCTCTATTGGATTAACAGGGTTCACACTTGAGCCGATCAAAAGGACCATTTATGTGATGAAATTCATTATAGGAAGTTGGGTTGGAACAGTCGGGGAAAACCATCGCCATGTAATTAATCTAAACTATGTTCAATGACGCAGGGTTGTGCCTGCCTGGCGAGATGATTTAAGTGGGGCGCAATTTTAATCAATGTATCAACCGATCGATTATACAGAAGCACATTGAATTATATTTTTACTTAATCATTGGTTCATTGGATGAGCATTGTGACTACTTTGATCTTTGCAACTTGCATTTCGTACCTTGAATTCCGTACCTGTTGTACTGAGCGCTATTCGTACATGGAACAATTTGTGTAACTCAGTTTGTGAGTTTATCTCAATCTATCTTATCAAATTAAAATATAATAAACCTATATCGAGAGTGGGACTTTCCCTTAATACAGAGTATTAAATGGAAAAACTGAATGGAATTTGCTCGTTACACTGATTTATAAATAACGATATTACACTTACTATTTTAAATTTTATTTTGACTACAGAGTTGCAATCATTTAAAAATGAGGATTACAAAAATCATTATTTTCCGACTGAACAGTTGGGCATTACCGTTTTGCGTATTGAATACTTCACATTCGGCACATTAATTCAACATTTACAAGTATGCAATGACTGTATGCTTTGCACCATTATTCTAGTTTAATACTTTGTAGAATTTAAAGAAAATTATTTTACTGATTAATTTTCTCAAAAACATAAAAATCTGGAAATTTGCCATCTTGTTGCTGTGCCACACGTGACAACTTTAGCAAAGTGGTCATTTATATGACTAATAGATTAAAGAATCAGTCGTTTAAGCTTCCGAATCTGCAAAGTTACATTGTGCCACAACAATTACATTGTGGATTTGCTAAGGAATCATCGCGAGAAAATTACTATTATTGTATTACCCAATTATAATAGTAGTACCCAAACCCGAGAAGCACTATACTCAGATTGCGTGGTGTTTCTTCAACCATTTGTTCAACTAATCACATAACAATGTGTTACAACACTCTGTATCTGTAATCAGAAATGAGAGCGATCAAATATGGATGATCGAACATTCTCACCTCATGAAATCAGGCGGCACTTATCTTCTCTGTATAGTGGTCTGACATATTGAATAATTTTCATGAACTTGCCCCGAATCTATATTTTTAGGTATACTAAAGCGTCTTGATACAATTTTATTCAGATTCATGACCAGAGGTACACAATCATGCGATTGGGGAAAAAGGTTTAGCTGTAATCCGTTTAGAGGACAAAGTCGTATAGTCGAGTAAAATGAATTGGGCAAATATTATTGCATCACCCGGTTGTGTGCCGGTGACTTGTCATCAGAGAATAGATCACGAGAGCTGGGACACTGGTCTTTATTCTTTATGTGAACTGTTCTCCGTTATCGAGTGGCGCGACTGTCGGCCAAGACCTAAATTACTCATGCTCAAGCTAAGAAAAAACCGCTGCTTCGCGACTCAAGATCTGAATGACGCACATTTGAATCGAGAATATTCGCGACGTACGTCTAGTGAGTGCATCCTCATCAAAAATATTCAACGAACAAACAAGGCATGATGTTTGATTTTAAAAATAGCAGCACATGGACGTTTGAACTTTCTATTGAAAAACAAAGAAAAGCAATTTCTGAATATGCGATGGCGCATTGTGCAACGAGACCTTTTGATCAAAATAAAACTCTCGATTTGATAATCGATAATTACTGGTCGGTAAATCTATTAAGGACAAGTCAGTTAGGACTGTTACGAAAATAATTTACAGGAATGAGCAAAATATTACATTACGAGGCAAAGTCAACTTTTCTTATGCGCATTGTCATTTTCATGTAAGCATTTGAGTTTCAATGAAAATGAAAATGTAAAAGGTATTTTAATTTATTTCTGGTTTATGACACGCTTTCTTTTACAATACATAATTAGATCTGCAGATTTTTTTATCTCTTGAGAACAACTGAATTTCCGGTAATTACTCCAGTGTTTGAAAATAATGTAAATACACGAACTTTTGTTATTTGGAGTAATTGTACAAATATGTATCGTCAGAACAGTAGCAAATGTTTATACGGATCAAGACTTGATGTCGATTCGACATGTATAGATAACATAGAAATTGATCGACGAATTTAGAAGTCAATGTTGTGCATACACGCACCCAAAGTTGGTACGGCGCCGTTCTGTGTCGGATAAGGCGTACAAAAAAAACTATGTCCATTTTCATGTAAAACCAGTGAACACGTCGAGCTTGGTAGAGTTTGAACTCCGTCGCGTCACATCTGTACACTTGGATGTTGGACCTACAGCACGCCACGCTCGGTGCGAATCATCTCTATTTACAATTAATCTACAATGTGACGTTGACTGGGGGACGCCTATAAATTAAATTTACCGCGGGACCGAGACCTATACGCATATATGTCCACCGAAACGCAGTTTACACATCGGAATAGTTAGTTTTTGACCACGGTTCCATCAACTTGGTTTCGCTAAATTGGATGTTGGATTGTCGACAGTTTGGATTGGAGTCACCTAATCGTCGAATAACAATTCGATCGTTCATTGGATATAACTTACTATTATTGGATTTGGAGATTACGAACGCGACAGGATGGTGTCCAAACTGAATAAGCTGGCGCTGGGATTGATTGTTGCAGCCGTGTTCCTTCAAGTCGGGAAACTGTTCCTCTCGAAAGGGTTGCCAAAAATGATCGAGAAAGGGCTCAACTGGGGCGGCTATTTCGAACACACTCTTCCAGAGTCGGTAATGGATACAGTGAGTACCTCAGATATATCCATCTCATTCAATCCAAATTACGTGCGTACTCATTTGTGCGTAGTTCATCATTATTTTTTTTTAGCGAAGACGAAAACCTTTTCAATATTGGTTCCATTTCATTGCTTTTTCATTGCCTGTTTAAATAGTGAATATAGAATAGTGCCAAAGTAAAGTATTTTATTATTTCGAAAATCTTTGAACTTAAGAAGTTTTAAATGTAGGTTGTATCCCATACCTGGATTCCAAACTAGCTAATCCAATACTTAACAAGTTTTAACATTTCCTTAGGATTTATACTACGAGCGAAAATTTTATTTTTATTTTCATTGCACTAGATTGAATTGCGTGTTGATGCCAAATTCAAATTGGATTCGAGCATGTCGCTTTTATCGATGTCACACCTTGATCGTCGATAGAGCACACACGAGAGCCAATTATTTTGTCCTGCCTTATAACTAATCAATGTTACCATGGTAACGAACTCAACTTGACTGAAAGTAAACTGGCACACGATTGTAAAATAAACACATGTTTGTATCGTCGACTATTGATCTTGAATTTAGCTAGAGTTTAGACACCCGTCAAATTAATTTATCCCCCTTCTATTCAAGAAAGCGATAATCACCCTTAAATGCATTGTCTTCGTCGATGACAATGAAAACAGGTAATAGAAAACCCATGTCGCATCGATTTTCGTATACTCATTCGCGCCAGTGGAACGTTCACTCAAATTGAAACTTATCTCGGGGAAGTGGTAATCTGATCCGAGTCCCGGAGAAAAAGTGAAGAAACTCAATCCAAACTGCTCGCAAATAGTTGTCACCACCTCTCAAGTCAATAACTCAAAATAATCGTCTAAAAATTTGATGACCCCATTTTTTTGCCATCACATATTTTTAATCTAGGCATACACCCCAAACTTGCAACGAAAACGACTACTAATTAATATTATGTCCAGAAGCGTACCCTCTATCAACCAATACTTTGGTACAATAGTTCGCGCATGCGCGCAGGAAGCATTATCAGCATAAGTCAGATTATCTATTCTAATTTTTCGTTCGTATAAGAAAAATAATTTCTACTATATAGGTATTGTATTTACGAGAAACATTGGGTTCTGATAAGTTTAACGTAAAGGGTTTGGTTTCGCCGAAGCCAGCTCGTCGGTGACACGAAGCACCAACTGCTGCATGCCCTTTTATTTCTATTTAACTGTCGAGACCACACTACTGTGTTCAGTCAGTAATTGGGTATGGGCCGCATTTCGTCGCCGGTGTCCAGAGATCGGACATTTCAAATTACTCTAGAAAACCATTCGTAAAATGCTTGACCAGAAACGCCAGGCGCTACAAGACACTGAGTTTCTTAGCGACGAACGGAGATGGGCTCTATTTCTGCTAAGATTGAATTGCTTTCCAACCTCATTTTGGAGCAATGTATTAAGTTACTTCAAATGTTGCTGAATCAAGGAAGCGAGGCGAGGGCCCTGACATGGCGAACTGGACGGGGGTTTGTGTTTTGGAAACGGCCGATGACTGCATGTAGGACAATGAGCCAGGAAACGTCGCGGTCAGAGTTCGATCCGCTCAGAATCAGTGTGGAATTTAGGTATATCGGGAACATAACCTTGTTTAGCAGCTGATATTGCAAGCGCGCTTATCGCCAAGTTGAGTTCCTGCCAATTAACACTAATTGAATGATTTTAATTAACTGTTTTCTAAATCCAGTAGCCATCTTATCAGTCATAAGCAACATTACATGTACAGGGGTGAGCGCGTAAGTTGTAGCAAGAGTTAATTTAAAAATTATTTTCAAATCTAACATTCTCAATATGCTGTTGCCACGATCGTGTAAGACGAATTTGACGCGTGAATATTTATAAAGAAGACTCGAGGATTTAATAAGGTTAGTTGTACGAGAGAATAAAATGTATTTGTTTCATTTTTAGTCGGACATAATCAGCTATTTCGGCTATCCGACTGAGAAGCACATGGTGACCACTCCGGATGGCTACATCCTGCAGATCCAGCGCATAACCGGAAGTCGATCACGTGGCCACCCACAGGGGGCGCGACGACCGCCGGTTCTTTTGATGCACGGCTTCTGCTGTTCGTCGGGCGTCTGGGTAATCAACGGAGTGGATGATAGTCTAGGTACTTATACACATATTTCGTAATTAAGTCAATTTAGCGATTAACCCAATATCATAAATACTGTTGACAAATAAACACGTGTGAAACTACGTAGGAAAAATTTAGATATTTGTTGATCAATACATTTAGCCAGCGCTAATCTATTTATCAAACGCTCGAATCACAAGAGCACAAAATATATTATTTTTATTTATGAAATCCCTCCTAACTGTTAAAAAAAGTAAACAGCAGATATGAAATTCTGAAATCAAAATAAACGAGAATACTGTACATGTGCACGTCAGGGTCAGTACTCATATGAGAGATGCCAAATAAAGTTGCGTCAACATGAAACGTCAATTTGAATTTACAATAAATATTGACTATTGATGCCAGCAGAGCTTTGCACTTTCAGGGTTAAAATGTATTGAACGATTGAGAAACAGTAATCCAGTATTCACTATAATTTATCGCCGATCGCGAAGTGCTGGGTCGTAGTGAGATATTGAGGACAAGGACGAGTGTCCCCATAGGGTTGATCAGATGAGGACGTGCACAAATAAGTGCATTCCTCCGGTACGGTGTACTCGAACTCAAACAGGGAAGTGACAAACTTAATCTACAAATGTGTTAAATGTTGTACCTGTGGTGATAATTATTTGTTCTTAAAACTTTGAAGTGCGTACATTTTTACACATGATTTAAAAAAAAGAGGATCGGATTGAAATTGATAGTTATCAATGCTCTATCAATAATATATTAATCAGCAAAGTTCAGAGTCACCAAATATAGAAGCTAATTTCAATGTCATGTATGTTTGATTAAATATATTTTGGCCGCCACATTACTAAATATAAGTGCAATAATGGTTGTACTAATATTAATAATTTAAATTAAATATGCTTATTCGCACACATGTTGCTGTTTAATAGGATTTGTGTTGGCTGACTCGGGTTACGATGTCTTCCTTGGCGATTTGAGAGGAAACGTGTACTCACAGAGCCACACCAAACTGACACCTGACCATGACGAATTTTGGTCCTACAGGTAAGACGAAAATCATTATGGCAACTGACGTGTGAAACATTCATATGTGAATAATATTTTTAATAATAATAATAACATACAATTTAATGTTTGTATGTATACAGAACTAATGACAGATAACTCTTTTAGTTTGGACGAATATGCTCTGATTGATCTTCCAACCATGATCGACTATATCTTGAACATTACGCATTACGATGAGCTCACCTACATTGGACACTCGATGGGTTCTACCGTTGGCCTTCTCATGTTAGCTGAAAAACCCAGTTACAACGCCAAAGTAAGTTACAATCTCAATGTTGGATTAAATTTTTTTTAGACTAATTGCGACTCGTAACTCATATTGAGCGTTTTCGTCCTATTCACTTAGGTAAAATTGGCCATTATGCAAGCGCCTGTTATGTATGCCGAATTCGCCAAAACAGCATTACGTTATCTGGCACTAAATTTCAAAGAGTTGAAGGTAATTGTAGCAAACTTTATGTTCAATTAATATGTAAGAATATTTTTAATAAACTATATTCCTCTGACTAATACGTAAATTGTTGTGTGGACAACAGGCATGGTGGAATATATTTATCGGCAAGGAGGAATTCATGGTACTAAACGGCAACTATCGCAATACTCTGGCTGCTGTCTGTTCCGATCCAGCCGGCATTGTGGTGTGCGACCTCTTCCTCAGCATCCTGGGAGGATACAATGACAACTACAACAAGGTAAATACCAATAAATTTGAAAGACAAATTCAGCTGAAATCATGAAATATATTTAGTTTCCGATGTCATCTTATTTGCCAGAGTGCGCTGGAACCTGCAACTGAAAGCGATGTTTTAATGTATAACATATTTGAAACATGCAATGTTATTTCAGGAACGGATTCATGCGTATTTGCCTCATTCGTTGGCGGGAACCTCCTGGAATGTGATTACCCATTTTGCCCAGGTTGGTGAATTCTTGTTACTTAATTGCTAATTTTTACTTATGTTGATAACAATGGAAAATTCATTATAATGTGTTTATTATTGTAGATATTTTCTGAAAAGAAGCATCGGAAATTCGATTTAGGTCCAGAAAAGAATTTGGAGAAATATGGACAGGTACATTTCTTTGTAAAAAGCATGTCATTGTGATGAACGCCATCTGAAGAGTTTATTGCTGCAAGGACGAGGAACGTTTTCATAAATATATGTAATGAAAATCATCCGTGTCTGCATGGCACTTTCAAATTCCAGTTAGAGAGCCCCGAATACAACCTGTCGACCATTACGACGCCAGTCATGTGCTTCTGGAGCTACATGGACGTGACAACCGACGGCCGTGACATGGCAAAGTTGGCCGACAAATTGCCCAACCGAACCCGCATGGAGAAAGTGCCGATGGACAACTGGACCCACTTTGATTTCCACATCGGACGCAACGCCACCCTGCATCACTACAATCGAATTCTGGAGATCATGGCGTCGGATGAATTGGACAGGCCAGTTTGACGAGCGTCCAAGATGATGGCTGTGTGACATATTCAAGATGCTGTGATTCAAGATGGCGCCTGTCTTCATAACACAAGATGGCCTATTTTAATTATTTTTTTTTGGCGAAAGTGATCGTGCCTCGAGGACTGTTTTCGATATCCGCCCTTTTTAAATTTGCCTTACAGTCTCAACTGTTTGTAACCCTGTGCAAAATTGATAATTTGCAATGATTAATATATTTTTAAATAATTAATTATAGACCAAATTATTCAGATATCGCATTGAAACTCTGTTGCACGACGCGCATTAAAAAGGAGTCCTAGCGCGCACAAACAAGAAAGACAAAATTGGAGTGCACGATATCTTGGAAGAGACAATAGGTGATTCCAAAGGTGTTCTTTGAATTACCCAGAAGATATAATGTCGAACCAACAAAATGTCAAACATCTGTGACAGCAAAAATCAAATATGATGAATACGAGTCAGTCGCACGACACAGACCCACATCAATTGTCTTTCACAGTTTCTCTGATCAAAACCGGCGGAGGCCGTTTCAATACGAAATACTAGCATCCCAAATAAACAAACGACCCCCCTCGAACATCCACCTCAAGCGCCCCCTTTCCCAAACAGCGCCTCAAAATGCAAAAGTAACAGTGATTGTCGCAAGTGTGCGGGAAGGTCATCATCAAATCTGCTACACGCCAAAGACGTTCCCAAAGACGTCGAAAGAAGCTCTCTCTAAACGTATTGCGAATAGACTTGTTTTATGTAAATTAATGTATATGTAAAAGTTGTAAATATATTTATAAAGATGATTAAATATAAGCTTGTAAGCTGTTTTTGTTATGAATTGTGTCCGAGTACTTCGCTAAATAATTAAAGACGACAAATTTGATCGTGAAGTTGGTGTCGGTGAGATAAATTTCAGCATTTTAAAAACGTTACCTCTGCATTATTAGCAGGGCCATAAATAGTGATTACCGTGCTCTACGGACACCTCTGTATATCATTTCAAAGTAGCCAGCTAGTCGGTTTTAAAATTCAAATTAATATAATACGAATGCATGAAGAATTCAAATTCAATTTGCTTTGGTAGTTGCTCAACTACAAATTGTCCGTTTGAACCGATCGGAACATCTACTCCGTATAAGGTAAATTAATAATATAATTCTCAGCTATCGTGGACTACCATCATTTAGTAAAAATTAGAACGACTAGAGATTTTTCAGAATTTAAGGGAGATACTCGATCAGAATAATTCATCGACTAAAATAAAATAAAAACACGTTAGCATGCATTTACTGAGGCCTACGTGGTCACATACCTGACAAGAATAGCAATGACTAAACATAATTTTCTACTAATCTATTATGTGTAAGCCATAGATTGCCAATGGGATTTGGAATCTATTCCTTTCATCTCCTTCCCTTTTCCCGACCAATGAGA
>JAQGBY010008436.1:0-10661 GCA_034698785.1 Mycogona germanica
GACATCCGATATTGGCGATCCCGTTGGGGTTGTCAAAGTCGATAGGATTGCGTCGTCGGGAATGGACATGGCATGTTTCAACATGCCATGCGCGTTTTTTGTTAGGCTGCAAAACAACATTCTGGTTTCAATGCGCAGAAAATGTTGTCTGTTGTGCTGTAATGCATGATTTAGGAGGTGACAATGAAAATCCCCTCCAAACACCAAAAGCAATAATAAAGATGAGCGGTATCGCAAAAATCATATTTCCAGAAGCATTTTGTTAATGGACAATATATTGTATTCTTTTGTTTCCAATTCGTGGTTTGCGGTTTGTGATAGATTACGAACTCTGCAGCATTTTTGACAGCCATGTCAAATTGGGCGCATTCGGCGTGTTTAATTATTTATTGGTCGACCCTCGCGATGTGCGATCCTCACTTGAAGACAAGAAGGTAAAAAGCAAGACAATGGGATGGATGTCGTTCCTTTGTGGAGTTTTCCCCAGAAATTCAAAAATGTTATTCCGAAAGACCCTTTTATTTTTTATCGGTGACAAACTGGTTTTTAAAAATTGAAATGGCGAAGAGGCAAAAATTAATAACGGGGGTAGGTGAAAAGCGACAAGTCTGCGTAGACGAAATGTCATTTTCATCCAATAATTGTACGAAGATCTTCACTTTGTGCGTAGTTTTGGGCCTACATAGGCCTAGTCGGCCACTGACATATCGATCTCCTCACATGTGCTCGCCTCTCGTTAATCTCGCGCCAGTCACGGAACCCGGAAGCAGCAACAACGTTCGCGTTTCCTCCACCCCCCAAAAAAAATCCCCCAAAGCTCACGGTCGTGTGGAACAACAGTGCAGCTTGAATTGGCGAATTTCCGATTATGTTCATTGATCGGAGGAGTTTCTGGATGCTGCGAGCGTTCGATGGTCCGTGCGGCGACGAATCTGAAAATTTTAACGAAAATTCAATACATTTTTGTTTGACACCAAAGATGTAGGGCAAAGTAGAAATCGGGGAAAGCGCTGCCAGTGATGAAGTAATTTTAAAATAACGGCCTTGGCCCCGACGCCTCGCCACTTGGGTTGCATCCTCCAAACCCAAATCGTCAAAAATAGTTTCTATTTTTGCTATCCCGGTATTCAAATTGACACAGTACTATCCCTGCAAGGTCCCTCGCCTCTCCAACAAAAGAGGTCGGCAGCGACATTAGCTGTTACTCATTCTCAATATCAACCTTGATCGATCGGTCGAGCTCATCATAACTTGAGCTTGAAAATAAATAGTGGGATGGGAGGAACGAGGTGAGGCTTGATTAGATATTTATTGCACATATATTATTGGTACATGGTAACATGGAACCATGTATTGGTACATGGAACTTTGAACCCAAAGTTATGAATTGGATCAAATTTGCCTCGGATTTGAGTAACTGTCTCGGAAAATGTCGTCATCCGTTGACACGCAGTTTCAACGATTTTTTTTCCAGTTCGTCAGCAGCTTACGAACAGAATTTCATAAAATGTTGACAACTTTTCGGTTTCTTAGCTCTTTAGACTTATTTGCCTGTCGTCTGTTGTGAGATTAAGAACTTACGAATAATCAGTTCGCTTGCATGTGTATTTTGCCGACGGTTCAATCAAGAAACAGCTGATGATTGATTGATTGACACTCTGGTGTCCACGAAATGACCGCAACCTAGAAAATTTGGGACGTACGACCGCATTTAAGTCATCAATCAGGTATCAGTTATGGAAGTTATTCAGCTTTTACGGGCTTCTTATTTTCTACGCGAGTTAATAAACCAACGCATTAGCCTATAGTCATGCTGTCATTTTTCGTTGCCCATTTTTTAGTAGGTCTTCTGGTCAGTGGCCTGTTACCCTAACGGCACATTTATGAATTCCATATTTTAAAATATTAATTGACCGCAAATTGGCCGACTAATTATTCAACCGGTTTCTCGTTTTTCGGCGTGAATAGACTGGCGGAGAAAAACTTTATTTTCGTGCGTGCATATTTTTCTAACAGATATAATGTGTCTTTTTGTGTCTTCGCATTTCCTGCCTGGATCTACGTAATAACCTTATCTCATGATTGTTGTTAAAGTCAGATTGACATCCATTACGAGCAGGTGCGTTCAGATGTGTAATCGGTGATGTTGTTATCCGAGCCAGGAAATTTCCTCATTTTCGCGCGAACAAAAGGCTCGCAGAATATCCTGGACTTCACTTAAGCCTACGATGGAGACAATTCTTGTTGTAAAATACAAACAATACGAAGATACGTGACACAACACGGTCAACTAATGTACTAAATTGCTAATTAATGTGGCATATTGCCAGAATATGGAGACCCTCAAATGCGAATACAGACCAAAACATACGTTCCTTGAAGCCGCCACTCTATCGTGTGTAGCATTTCTTAGCTATTTTCAATCCTCTCGACACTACTGCATTCTCAAGAAAATTTTGGTTGACAAGACATCCCGCTGCAATCATTGCTCCCGTACACTACGGAATCCTTAAGGGTGTTTATTTGGTGACTGATTAAGTTTAAATCTAGACGCGTCTCGGTAGATCCAGATCTCTGGGTCGTCGTCGCCCCCATTAAAAAATACTTAGGATATGAACCGAAAATGGGATTGAAGACAAAAAATACATAAAAGCCTAAACAATGTTGTTGACGTCTCCCTGCACCACATGCGTTCCGTGGTCCAGTTCCTATTGATTTACGTCTCTCATTACAAATGTGAGAAAGATCTGAATTTATTTATTTTCTGATCCGGTTTGGGCGGTCGTAAAAAAAAAGTAAATCGTCCGTAAATTTAGTAGGGCGTGTGCTTGTTGATTGACATTAAAGCGGTGCCGTTCACAAATGCAGTTCCCAATATTTGCTTCTGTACAAAATGGTTTGTGTAGTCTCAAATGAGATGGTTTGCTGAACCTTCGGACGAAACGGACAAAATGCAACCGTCGTGAAATAAACCGCAAACCAGTCGCAATTCATCAGAAATGTTGACTTTGCAAAGCAATTTATTTTGAAACTGGGACTTAAAATTCAATATCGTCGTCGGATGTTATTGGCGAATAAGAACATTCTGGAAACTGGTTTATTTATGAATTCAGAAATCTAAACTGAGAAACCAAACAGAACGGATTGTGTCTGTATTGGATGAGTATTTCAGGATTCAACTATCAACCATACAAGCATGGAAAGAAAATGTGGTATTTCTTTGTCACTTGAACCGAATATACTGATGTGTTTTCTGAAAAGACGTTTGAATGGCTTGTTTGCCTGTGCAGTTGTATTTTTTTTTTTTTTAAAGTATCCTGGCATTCTAGCCAATCGAGATCCTGCTCGACAGCGTCAGATCTGTCGCGAAGTGAATAAGGGTCTGTTTTTTTCTTCTGCTCAGTCGTTGTCATAACTTTTTTATTTTTTTATTTCAAGAAAAATATGGTCAAGGTCGGTTACTATTTTGGAAGGAAGTGGGTGGGCATCTGTAGCCTCTGCCGAGAGGTTGGCGGTGGCGGTGGCGGCGGTGATGGTGGTGGTCGCGGGTGAGAGTAATACGTTTGTGCCCGACTTTTTCTTACCCCCCAGATTTTTCCCTCTTTTTCGAATGTGTAACTAACTGTGCGTGTGGTGTCGGTTCGACCGCCGAAAATATGGTGGGTGGTGCCGCCATTTATCGGCTATAAACACACGGCTAGGGTGTGCAGCCCCGACCACAGTTCTCTTTCTGGAAACGTGGAAAATCACTGACAAACGCTGGAAATGTGAGATCAGCTGAGATGTCTCGAGAATGAGCAGTAAAAAAAGGATGAATTAGAACTTACTGAATAACACAATATAAACGAGAGTGTCTGTTTGCTAATTGAATGGGCCATTGTGTTAGCTAAAACTGATTGTAAGGATGTAGGTGTTCGGATCAAGTAATAAGTGATTGGCGCGAATCATGTTCGGTTCCAATTTGAAGCCGGTTCTGTAATTTGATCGGGTAGACGTGCACAGACGCGCCTAGTACTATAACACTTTATTTGCGTTTCGAAACTGTAGGTGAAGGGTCAAAGGAAAATCAACCGAAAGGAGAGTTCAGTCTCTTCAAAATCCAGTGTTTATCTGTTGGCTCGGTCAAGTGTTTTTTATTTTTATTATTTATGTATCGTGTTGTGCGCGCATGAGCGAGATAAAACAATAACGTTTATATCTCTGGGTGTGCGATTTGTTGTATCTGTATAGGCTACTATGTCAATTGGGTAACAGGTGAGAAGTGACCTACTCTGGACTGTATATACCGAACCTGCTGTACGCATGAGCTTCTAGAAGATTGGCGTGTGTACGTTGGTCGATCTTTACGGGAGATATATTGAATTTCAAGATTCGGTTCAGCGATTTCCAATGATTAGGATTTATTTTTGCTTACATGTGTACCGAAATGAAAGCTATTTCTCTTTTCTTGGCGGCAGGTTCGGTGTGTATTGTTAACCAGCGCTCTCCGCCAATCTTATTTCGAAGAAAAAGAATTGTGTTCATACTGGTATGCGGTCAGGCAGTCGTTAAGTGTTTTCTCTTTCAGCACTGAAAATGGCTGCAGTTCCGGGGGTGTTGGGATTATGTAATTGACTTATCAAAAAAGCAATAATTTATCTTGTAAAAGACATGGGGTCTTTGCTGAAAAGAGTGAGATTTGTGCGGAACTTGCAGAACGGAAGTTCCATTTTTAGGACCAGGAAAATTGAAAACTGAAATCGCTCCTAACACCTTCGGAATATAAAACGGGACACAAACATGTTTTTGAGTTAAGGACGATGTCTTAAGGACAAATAAAGCTGGATAGATATTTGTCCTTAAGACATCGTTCTCAACTCAACATCCGACTCGGCGTGCTTCGGCACTATTTTATTTATGTTTTTGAGTGTTTGAGGGGGGAAATGTGGGAAAATTGTTTACCTCCGTGTAAAACCTGGCATGATGACAAAATGCAAAATACGATTTTCTGAATGTAAATACTCACGGGGGTAGATCCGTTCGAGGGACCCTTTTATTTTACACGATCGAGATTCATGCACGCATTGATATCGGTGAAACTCGCACCTTTTTACACAGTAATATGTGCTCTCTGGTGCAGGTGATTAATTGTATATGGTCCTTTTGAGTGCCAGTTTATTCTCGTCTCGTAAAGGCGGGAGTCTCTCTGTATTTGCCGTGGTGCTAGTATAGTTCGCACGTTACCTGTGCTTCGTTAAAGGTATGGTAGATCCTAGTCCCCCAACATCCGTCCCCATAAACTGATCAGCCGGTAAATTGGTCCGAGGTGTGACGTTTATAAGAAGTCATTGTGTGTAGAACTCGTCTTCTCGGCTCGCCATTTCCACCTTGTAAAAATCTCCTCCGGGACACTCGTGGAATATTATTACAAAGGACTCTAAATTTATGCGTGGACCGGTGCCAAAAGTAACAGTATGTTGAATTGCGGCCTGTCAGCTTTTCGGCTATGGGAGGAAGGAGAGAGAGAGCGAGAGTTGGGGCGTCAAAGTAAATCGAATATTTGTTTGGGGGAATGCGGCCCGTGCACACGTATGAACTGCCCACTCAGTCCGTCGGAACAAAGGGAATTATTTGAGGTAGATTTTTTTGTGTTAAGACTGTTGTGTTAAATAAGGTATTGATAATAAATACAATTTACAATACCTGCCCACTCGCTCAGTGGGAACAAAAGAAATATGTTTGCTCGGAATTTTGTGACTGCTGCGTGAATTACCTACTTGTTCTCTTTTGTGTAAAGTGACTCGGAAAATCGAAATGTACCAATTTCTTGTCGATCACACTCAATAGAATCAGTACAATACTGTACTGTATTGATATAGGGCTTACCAATATCTTATCGCATATTCGGAGAATGGGATCTAAAGTACTTTTCGAATTTCAAGTAGATTTGCGGCTAATCTGAAGACTTTCTCGAGAGCTGCATGCAATTTTGAGAATATCTTGGAAGTTGATTGGAATTTAAACCAAAGACAAGTGAAATATCAGTAGAAGTTCCTTAAATGAAAGGCTTTTGACGGGTTGTAAACGCTGATCGAGAATGAAGCTTGCGTTTCATTAATCGTTATATCTTATGTATTTCCTTGCCCTTCTCATCAAACAAGTCGATTCACCAAACTTAGGTTGGGAAATCCTGATTTTCAAAAATGGATCACAACGTATTATCTTGTGTCGTCATTTTCCTGATACAGGCTTAATTAGGAGTGTGCTTTTACCGAGCCTCCACTTGCCCTATCTCGGCCGTGGACTTATCTTGTTTCGCCATCGAGCATGTCCTGAAAGTCTGTCTGGGAAGAAGTCGCCATTTATCTCGTCCCCGAGAGTCACGTCTGACGTCTCCTCAGGAGGATAAAAGCTTTTGTCGACGACATTTGAGTCAATACATCTCCACTTTCGAAGATGAGATCACGCCTGAGCAATCATCCCCAATCACCATCACTCGCCGACGCTCGAAAAAGGTAATCACTATTAACGCGACGCGACCACCAATCATCATTGGGGCCGAAGTGATTGGCCCCAGACATCGAAGGCACTCACGTATCCGTTTCTGTCGCAATGTCCTTCATTGATATGGTTGGCCCGGGTCCCCAACGTACACGTTCATTAAATGGCCATTATTTTTATGGGGATCGACCTCTGTTCGCGGATCGATCACTTTCTGTGCATTTACAGTTATCGGTGCTCTCTGGTTGTGTTCCAAAGAATCTGTTGGCTCGTCGCAGCTACAGTAATTGAGTTCAGTACAGCTAAAGTCCTGGACCAGTGTCCAGGGCCAGTCCGAAATTTTGGGAAGGCTTTCGGCAAGCACTCTGAATACTTGTCAAGTTGTCCTGTACACGGACAATTGAATATTAGATTTACCGGGATGCACGATCAATTTCTGAATGCGTGCGGACATTAACTTGGTTTGTTTGACAGGAAGACGTTGTAGATTGTAGACATTTGATGATTTGTCCGCGTGTTTGGGGGGAAGTGTCTCGGCTGTTTGGCTCAAAAAAGAGATATACTCGCTCTACACCGGGGCGATGTATGGCGGATTTTTTTTTCTTCCGACGGAATAAAAAAAAACACCTCTTGTTACGCGTCAAGTGACATTCACTTTACCAGCCAAAAACAGTTGAGACGAATTGAAAGACGGAAGAAGCACTAAAAAAGCGTGAACACCAAGGGAGAGAGTTGTTGGTCGGAATTCAAAATGCCAAAACCAAATGAGCCAATGTTACGAGAATGTGTGCTGTGCACCACTGGGCCCATTTATCCTCCTTGGACCTTCAATCCACATTGTTTCTGCATAAACATATGAAGCTTTATTTTTAGTCACAGTGATCAAAGTCCTATTGCGTACAGTACTTCCGCTGTAAGAAAAAAAATACGAGATGTCTGTGTTATGATTTATTTAACGATTACGGCTGTACTATTTAAAAATCAAAATATTGTGTCTGTCTTGAAATTTCGAAAGTTAGGAAATTTGGATATATTTTTAAAGTGCCAGGACATTTCTGGATCCTTCGTTATGTTCCATCCCGCGGCTCACACTAAAGAATTGCAGTAAAACCTTACACAAAACTTTTTTTTTACGAATGATGCTCCAAATGATTCTTGTATCGGCGACGGAATCTCAGGAGGGTACGATGCAAAAAAATATGCTGGCAACTGTGTATGCAGTGTAGTAAAAAAAAAAAGTAAACTTTCTAATGCCCCACGCTGTTTAATCAGACATTTTCTCTTTTGTTTCCTCTCCATTGATCAGACAGGGATGTTTGTTTTCTTGCAGTAAGGGGGAGGGGGGAGGGTGTCCGTGATGGCCAAGTCCTTTTATGCCGGCCTACTGAACTATAAACCTATGCCTCATTGGGAGTGGAATCTTGCTTATTTAGTGGAAAGAGTAGTTAAGCAGGAAGGCGCCAAACCCACACACAAGATAAATGCATCTGCCTAAATGTATCTCCTCCCAAAATAGCTGTGTATACTCCCAGAACCCGTTACTTTATTTTAAACAGACGTTGATTAATTATGTAGAATGTATCAAGAGATGGGCTGTATAGAAGTGTCAACCTTTTAATCTCCAAAATTTAATACAATATTTTAAGAATTTGGCCGCAGGACGTTTGAAGTTCGAACGCCATGTCGTGGTGGTTTACCAAATTGTGGCCATCGATCAAGTGTCCCTAAAATTCGTTCCAGTTTTTGGAATGCTCCCGACAGTTTTTTATTATTATTATCCATTTTGGTTTCTTATCGGCAGTGTTTTAAGATTTTAAGATTTACTGTACATTATGTTGCCATATGAGTTGGATGACTTAATGTTGCCAAACTCCATCCAAAGCGGGTGAGCAGCGGGACATCCATCCATCAAGGAGCTCACCTATATATAGACATCGCTCTTAACGCCATTGGCAATGCGAACATATCCATCAAGAATGTTAATGTAAACGTGTGCGGTGCGATGAATGACTCGGAGGCGCGTTGAATCGCAAATTCACTATGTCGATAGTAGCACAATGTGACGAATCGCCCCCCAAATTCTCAATTTCAATTTTCAATATCAAACAAAAGCTACAAGCTCAAAGCAAAACAAAAGTACAGTTGTAATTTGTGTAACGACTGGTAGGTTAAACTGGTTTTCAGAGTTCGTGTTATGTAAAAGTCTTAAGTCTGACCCTGCAGAATGTGAATGCAGGAAAGTTTGCCCTATTTGATGGCCGCGTATCGCATTCGGAGGAGCAATGAGTGCAGATTGACGTGATGCTTTTGGCTGTAAGATTTGGGTGTTGTCACCTATATACTATTTCATTACATGTTGTTTCACTACATGTACAGGCGACAAGGTTATACGCTTTTTTCTGATTGTATCCATTTGATATTTTAATATTTTGTTCTAACTCGATATTCCAATATTTTCATTCTTTTATTTAAATATATTTAAATTGTTTTCAGTAAATAATATTCCAGTGACAATATTTGGTCACCACATTTTTCCTTTATCTTTTCAGGCTACCGCTGAGTAATATATAGTAGGAGGAGTATGTCGCTTTGCGCTGGGAATGTAATCGGATCTATTATATGATCGTATAAATCTTCAGAAATGGAAACTGCCTGGACGGTTTACGAGATTGTCAAATGCCATGTGTGGTAATGGCAACACAAATATTCGAATTTTCCCCAGCGAGAAATTGATGTTTGAAACGCGTGTCAGAATTATGATTATGACCACCACCTCCACATGTTTCTCTAGATGTGTGTTGTGTGTATACAGGGTTAATATCAGCCGACTCTCTTTAGAGAAAAAACCACGCATTCTTCGAACATCTTTGACATTCTCGAAACGTTCCATGCAGCATTTCCTGAGTTCCACTCGCCAACTTCTGTCCTCACTCGCCACTTAATCTCGGTCGTTTTCTTCAAGTTAGTTGCCCGTTTCTTGGGCCGTCTGTGGCGTCTCCAGAAACAGGTTTATTTATGGTTCTGAGAAACCACCAGAAAGCATATATGCTCGGTTTAGGCTCGGAATTAAAATATTCCTAAATTCATGTACGTATTCACCATCACGTTCTGGTTGAATGTTTTCTGTATTGAAAAAAAAATCATGCCATTTCATCAGCATTTCATAAGTAAAAAATATGTAGACTATCATGATTCGTGGTTTGCGTCAGTCGTGCTCTCAATTAGAGCAGATACAGTATATGCATTTCGTGAAAAGATTTTTTCTTTTATTAGTTAGTTGGTGACTCATTTTAATGTATTCCTATGCCAGCCAGAACTAGCTGCTGGGTATATTTTGTAGTCTACTTACCGTAGAATTGTAATGGCACAGTGAGTTCAGTTTTGTTCCGCAATTCAGCAGCATGTTTTTGGGGTTTGAAAGAAATTGAGAGAGTTAGGAATTGATATTTTACGGATGACTGAGGATTGAAAAGCCTTGTTATATTCAGATTTTTATTTCTATGACTGACCTATAAGAATTTGCCAATATTTCTTTCTAGGTGTATCGATCAAATCTCTGATGGCTGTCATATAAAACCGTAAAGGCTATTGGCATATTGGGCGAGGCAGACGGGTCTGGAGAAAATATTTTTCGAATCTAGTGCCAATTGGCATGGCAAAGCGCGTTGCGTGGACGAGTTTGATCGAGATTGGCGATGCCAATTTGTGACCTTCTCCACAATGCACGGCTATATATGGATAGAATCGTTGACCGAATTCGGTTCGCACAAATTATACGGTACAAATATATATCGTCGACTTGCATTTTGCTCGATACACAGAAATGTCTGACGTGACATTTTATTGTATGCCGACTTGTTGTGACTGCCATTATTTTGTGATGGTGGTTATTCGTATTTATTATAGCTATCGTCAGTTCTCCGTCCCCCCTTATCGTTGCGGTTGATATCCTCGTGCATTGTTACTGTACGTCCTCACTATCTATATATTCTATATATCAGATCATACAAATATAGCCGCTAGTTTGTTGAAGAGACCCCCTTTCGTGTCCTCCTGAGACCGAAGCGGTAACGGGCAGGATTTTCTGGATTTCTCTCTCCAGACTTTTTTTTTTTTTTAATCAACTGTAGCCAACCGCACTACAGGCCTTACGTCCCCCTCATGGTGCTTAAGCATTATGC
>JAQGBY010008437.1:0-10661 GCA_034698785.1 Mycogona germanica
TCTCAGTTAGTGATCCTAATCGAATAATAGAGTGTTTTCTATTATTGTATTTGTGAGTTTCGCCAACTCTGTTCGTCCTTTTTCGTCCGGTGCTGTCCCGGAGACAACCCCCATTTTATTATAAGTAAATTTAATTTCTGAAATCATCTGTGATTATTTGGAATTCGATATTAAAATCAAATGTTGTATTTAATTCTCTGTTATCGTCGCCAGTTATTGGGTTTGTGTCCAGCATTCTACCACAAGAAATTGTATTTCATTGATTAACGAACAATCACATCATTATTGAACTCTTTGTATTATGTATTTTGGCTGGGATCCAGCATTTCCATTACAAATCAATAGTGAAATATTTTTATGAGTTTTACACTTCTACCTTTGATGAGAAGTCAGAAGTAGAATGCAATTGTGAGAAGGGAAGCTAAAGGGATAGCCTAAATGATGAGTGTAAAATCAAAAAGGTGTCACAAACCTTTCACGAAAAAGGTAAAGGTGATAATGTGAAATTGTGTGGACCCTAGATTATGGTTTTCTCCAGACAGCAAATACTGTGAATCGCAGGCAGAAATTACTCCCAAACATGCTATTGACACCATCAACAGAGCCAAAGCCACCAGCCACACTGACGTAGGAAATGGAAGCCAGTGCGTGGTCATTGGGATGTAGGCCTTGGGAATCTCGTAGATGACCATCATGCCGTAAGAATTGAGAGGAACAATGTAGCGGAGGCCTCTTGCCCGGATATTGTTCATGCCAATGCAATTTATTCCTAGATCGCTTTCCTGTAAAGAGAGTGAGGTATGAGCAATAGTGATACTGTTGCGTGTGACCTAGGGGCATATAACCAATTGTTTATATGGGATGTCTCAATAATAATACAAATATCGAAGAATAGATATGTCTATGTGAGATAAGTGAAGGTGATTACTTGACCGTAATCAGGAACTCGGCAACAAAGTAACGTAATAAACAGTGGATTATTAATGAGGGATTTAGTTAGGACGTCTGGATGATATATATCTGAAATGGTGAATTCGGGACAGGCCGAATGAAGAAGACGAGTTCAGTGGATTATTAGTTGACTCACGACTCACGGTTCTCATGATACAGGTATGTAAATCTTATATTATGCAAGGTTCAAACTTTCTGTTCGCGAAATATCTTTCAAACGGCTAAACGGAATAAAATAAAATTTTACCTGCAGATTTTACCTCCCAAGAGGTCGCTAGCGATGAAATTCCAGATCTGTATTTTTATTCTTTTTTAATAATTTAGCCGTTTAAAATTTCTTACTAATCTACTACTCGCTTACAAAATAAGATATGGAGCCTCCACTTCAAACGAATGATGTCTATTTCACGTGATACCAAAGCACACCAGATTACCACATATACATTAATTTAAAGCACACCAGCCAACCACATATACATTAATTTATATTTACCAGAATAATATTTTCAATATAATAACTAAATAATCTAAAATAAAATTTAAAAAAAAGCAAAATTAATCGAATAGATGTTTTTAATAATTTTAGATTAGATATATCAATTAAGAAACGTTTTTAAATCTACATTTTTAAAAATATGACACTGCATGACGTTATAGCACATGAAAATTCAAATTTTCAAATATAATTCGCACTGGTAAGTCCATTACAAACGATAACTTCCAAATTGAAAGAGAATAAAAAACACAGTTGTTACAGAAAGATAAAGGAAACAAATCACAGATAAATGTTTAATATTATCTATATGATATTACAATATGTACCCTCAAGCACATATTGTACAACTTGATACTCAATAATAACCCTTAACCGTTTAAGCATGGAGGACGAGATATAACGTCCATGCGATTCCACATACCATGGTGGAGTATGAAATAGTTCGTCATCACTTATCAAAAAATTAGTGGCAAAAATCTACTAATTGCAGAGGGACGCAAATCACATGATTGAATAAAGCTAAAAACATAGATATCATTAGCCACACAAACTTGCTGGGCCGGTAGCGCTATCTGTTGCCAGAGTCTGGCAACAGTTGCGGGAGAGCACATTCTGTAACGTTTTTTCGACATTTTAAAAAAACGCGATTTTTGCAATGGAGTTATTCACGAAAACAAAGTTGTGCAAGTGTCCAGCAAGTGCTGGAACATCCAGAAAGTGATGGTGAAAGTGATATGAGTGCCATATATGAGCTGGATGAGTCCTTCAGCAGTGAAATGACATCGGAATCCGGAAATTCCGATGACCAGGACAGTAATTGTTTGACAAGAACTGTCGATTTTTCAACTTTGCACATTTGGCATTTGGTGGGTGATGGCTCCCTGCCAGGGGAAGCTGGGTCCCAGATCCAGGATTACGGATATGTAATGGCCTGGGAGTTGATCGAAATAGCTCCTCACAGGAACGGCACTTGCACCCAGAGAGGGGCACTTACTTAAAACCAGGGATAGGCTCTGAAGAAAACACCTGAGTCTGAAACACTGTAAAACATAGGCTTTATTCGTGCCTATGCAAACAAACCAAAATAAAAAATAAGCACACACACAACCAGCACACATGCTATCAATAATCAATAAAACACAATTAGACTGGTAACACTAAAACATGGGAACACACTAGAACTAGAAGACACACTGCTGCAGACAACATATAACTCAGGAATGTTTATGCACAACAAACAGTTTGCTTAAACGTTCAGCAGAAGCACACCAACACTAGTGACCATGTAGAAGAAATGCACTGCAAAATCCTGTAGCAAAACAAAAGGCACAGTCAAAACCAAAAAGCTGGTACAGCACCTCACCCACAGGGCACTGCACACCATAGAAAGACTCCAGCAGCAAGAAGAGCAGCCACTCCAAACAAGGCTGGTTCACCTCAGGCTCAGACTGAACCCAAACAACAGCCTCCAGAGGAAACCAGTGTTGGAAGCCAGTTGCAAAAACCCACCACTAGAGAGCCAACCCCTTGAGCAGACAGCAGAAGCAGACTGCAATAGCCAATCAGAAGCAGACTGCAATAGCCACCCAGTTGCCAAAACTGGCCATCAGGTGGCTACTACAGACACTGGTGGCCTGTCATCTGTGGTGGCTGGTCATTAAACCAACCCACCACAGAAAACACAAAAAACAGCCTAACCAGGCTGTTACAGCCCACCTCCACTGCCAGCCAACCACCCACGAACTGGCTAGAAGTACATGTAACCCGGTCTCTACTGCCTCTCATGCAGCTTTACCACATCCCTACACCACTCCCACACCAATCCGAGGACTGCAAAAACCTAGAAACCCTTCTTCTACGCCTACACCTAGGCTTCTGCACAGAAGCTTCCTCTGCATCCGTATGAGTCTTCTGCCGCAAATTGGAATTCGTAAAAACCAACCCTCGCAGGATGAGGCACTTTGACCGCCTCATAACATGGGATGGCGACTATAAGCATTCATGAAAAGACGCATACCACCAACCACAATGCTATGAATCGTTTTCACTTTTCAGAAAAATCGTAGATAAAATCTGCTAATTACAGAAGAACGCAAAACACATGATTGGATAGAGTGAAAAACATAGATATCATTAGCCACGCACACTTGCAGCGTCGTTAGCTCCATCTAGCTGCAGCTGCTGGAAACAAATGCTTGAGCGGCAATTTTCCCAGCAAAAAATGAGACAAAATGACTGCACCCATGAAATAGTCAATTGTGCATGATCCGACAAGTGCCGGATCATGTAAATAAGTGCTGAATAGTGCCGGATAGTGATGGATAATAAGTGCTGGATACAACATGTCTCATCCAGCAGTGACTTTGGTCGGCCAAAATTAGGCGAAAGTGTGTTTGTGTGTATGCGTCCAATGACATTTCCGCCCAATCAACTGTAGTCAACCACACTACAGGCCTACGTCCCCCTCATGGTGCTTAGGCACTGTACGAGGGTGAATGACCAGTACCCCGGGATCGAAATTTTCGAGAGCCCTCACTGGGAATGAAATCCGGGATCGCCGAACCACAGTCCGTCGCCAAACCAACTGCGCCATGATGGGTCATATATGGTGAAAGAGTTTGTATGTGTCATACATCATGTGGCCATGCATGAGGAAGGAACCGGGATGCAAGTAGGCTGCAACCAAAGCTGGTCACAGCTCCAGGCTCAGTCTGGCTTTGCTGGATGGGCACAGGAGCCATGACTTCAGCATGTGGTGCCAAAAGATAGGGGTCTCCACCAAGAAGCTGTGTGACCAGCTTCTGGATGACCCCTTTCTTTCAGCACCACACACTGGAGTCACAATTCCTGTGTTCATCTTGCACTGTCGGATTGGTGCTGGAGCTGTGCTGCCAGCAATTTCCCTTTATGATCACCCCTAATTAATTTTACAGCCATATTTGCCATCTTTCCAAATCATTAACTGTCATGTGTCCACGACTTCCAGTTTGCAAGATACGATTTTTGGAATAAAAAATCATTGAATTAATTAAAAATTAATTTTACCGTATGGGGATATCAATTGGCTGGTTAAAGGGTTAAATTAGCTTTTTTCCTTGCTTGCTTGCTATTAGGATTAGCTAATTAATTGTTTGCTTTCTTGCTATTATATTAGCTATGTTTGCCGTTATATTATAACTCAATTTATTTAAGTTATTCCTTATTTTGCGTGTGAAGAATAAGTAATCTAATATTTAATTCATTTATTTCTGTTAGAATAACTTGTTCCACTAGAGGAACTAAGAATGACCTTTATATTGAATATATATATTTATTTTATGTTTAAATTATATACTACAGTCTGTATATAACTTATATAGGTCATAAGATTGAAAACAAAAAAAAATTTATTTTTTATTTGAATAATTTGTTTATACTTTTTATATTTCATTTTCCATTGTTTGTAGGAAGGATTAAAAACTGTAATTTTTATTTTGTATAACCTCATTCCAACTGGCTCTGGTAGCCGAGAAATGGGGATTCAATTTCTTTGTTGGTGAAATCTCTGCAACAATCTAAAATAATAAAAAATAAAAAAACTGCTTTGTCTTGCTAACATGCTTGATCATTTGAATTACAAGTGCTTACTCATCATATGTAATTTAAATTACAGCAACTGTTCACCATTTTGATGAAAGTGAATAAATAATAAGATTGTAGATCTTCAAAAATAAATTGGTCTCCATAAATTAAATTAACTAATTAATATTTAATAATTCTTTAAAAAATAATTTAATAAGTTTAACAACTGCAAATATAATATAAATTTAAAAATAAAAATAAACGATGTAATTGGAATCATCAGAATATCATTATTTTGAACAGAATTGAACTTAAGGAAAGTGTTTGCAATTCCAGAGATGTGAGTTCCTAAGTGCTTGTGATTCCTGCTATTAATATGTTCTAGAATTTCCACAACTGAAGAACACTTCTCCAACCAGTGATTTCCTCCAGGATTGATTAATCTTCTGGATGTAAGGTAGTATATGGCTACACCAAATTGAATGCTCCTTGTCAATAATCCTGTAAGGGGGGCACAAAGTGTAGCTTCTTAATGTGACAGTAGCATGGCAACAACCCAGAGACCCAGTACCTATTATGAACATTTATGGGTAAGAGGCTCTGCTAGCATTAAAAGATGTTTGGTATCGTATCATGTTAGAAAATCTAGGCACATAAATAGGTTAATCAACTGCAACAGATCTACATGGACCTTCTGGATTGAAGAAAAGCTGGATCTTCCAACGAAGATAAAAGATTAACAATTTGGTTCAGAGTCTCAAATTCTGAGTGGTTATCTTTCAGGTCATCTTCAAGTAGCATCTTGATCAAGTTCATCCAAAGGAGATAAACAACATCATCTGGGGAAGAATATTCTCTTTAAAATCTTAGCCAGTGGAAGTGGTCACACAACCATGTTGTCTGACTAGTTCCTGCACATTTTTAGTTGAATTGTTTAATTCTTACCCAAAAGACAGCTGATGATTGCAAGTGGTGTTGTGTGAAACCGGTACTGTCTACCATGGTAATTACAAGTGAACTTTCATATTCAATCTTTATAATTTTCCTCGGGAGATGAAGATGTGAGAAAAATCGGTAAGTGTGAATCGCCGTCGTCCTTTGTCGTCAGTTGCAATGGTTCTCAGTTATTAAATTAAATTAAATAATAGAGTGTTTTCTATTATTTTGCTTGAGAGTTTCTTGCTGACTCTGGTCATCTTTTTTCCGTCTGGTGCTGTCCCGGAAACAACACCCTATTTGATTATGAATTTATTTTGAATTTATTATGAATATTTTATTTTATTACATTTCAAGTACGATCTTGCCTCTTACATTCTTATTTTGGATCTAAATTTAAAAATTAAAAATAGAATTTTCAAAATTTCCAAAACCAGTATAGATTTGTTCAAAATCTGGTTAACCCTTTAACTGGCAGTAACGGGATGATCTTGTTACAGCACAAAGTCATCCCTGTCGGCAGTAACGGGATGACCTCATTACTGCAGTCTGGTGATTTTTTGCCCCTCACCTGCGAATCATGGTCAACCTAGTCATGGGTCTGACACCATTGGTTTCACATTTTTACGCATTTATTTGTAAACGCAACACAACGCCTAGCTCTGCATTAATATTAGGCCTGCTCTCTGTGCACACTCTTTGTACAATATTCCCTTGTTTGTTAGGCCTACCAATTTGGGTATTGCTTTACAGCAATGCTCAGATTGGTAGTGCTGTGGATTATAGGTATTTATTTAATTATTTAATTGACTGTTTGGTTAATTATATGATTATAGTTTATTTGATTTGATTTGAATTGAATTTAGTTGGGTTTTGATTTGATTTTGGAATCATTTGAATTCAATTGAGTTTATTTATTTGATTATTTAGATTTAATTTGGACTTAGTTGAATTGTTATTAATTATTTAATTTAGGTTGAAATTGTCTGAAGCAGCTGCTGCAGGAGGGGGCGCCAAGCACAAGGAACACCGAAAATCATAGGCCTATTCCTGACTGAGACAAAGAAAAGCCACACTCAATTTACTATACAGTAGAATCCACTTTATTCTAGTTCTAAAATCGAAACACAAGTTGAGTACAACAGTACAACTGAACTGCACGAACAGTTGAGGCGAAGTGAGGACGTGTGAACAGGTCGGCCAACCTGTGCACTGCACCACACTCGCCACCTAGTGGCTCCTGTGGTGCTGGTGTGCATGGTGGCCCCACAGGGTCACACTCTGCAAACCCACCACCCCACTCACCTGGAGTGAGGTGGTGCGGCACCGTCGCCACAAATCAGGTGGCGACACGAGCTCACCACCAAGTTCAACCTCTGAACTCGGTGGCAAGGGTTGACTCCCTCTGAGTGTGACATGTGGTGTGAGTGTGATGTGTGCACAACCTGGAGGTGTGACTCCTCCAACACCCCTCCTCACCGGAGAGGGAGTACCACAAACCAAAACAACAAACCAAACCTTACTAGATACCTAAAGAGCAAGAGGGGCTTTACAATCTGCAGAGGGAGGGGGCAAGCAACCCAAGAACAACACTATCCCACTATCCTCCAGCATTTGGCAAAGTTCCCTTTTTTGCAGCTTCAGGTCCAGTCATGGCAACCGATGACAGGCCACCCCGCCCTAGTGAGGTGGCACACGATGGCGGGATAAAACAAAACACGGGAGAGCATGAGCACCCACAACCAAGCAGAACTCCAAGGTGGCCGGGGCTCATGGGGACAGCACTACGCGATCATGAGCACATCCAAGCGACCGGGGCTGGTGCGACACCCGAGGAGGAGCAGAGGACATCCAGATGATGTCCTCAAGCTCTCCATCATGGAGAACGATGAGTTCCCCAGAAACGCGGCCAACACGAGTTGTCACCTCCTAGGTGGCCCTGGCCACTAGCAGGCCGACTGGAGGCAGCGCAGCCGACGGACCGCCACTGCGGCACTGCACATGGAGGGAGAAAAGGGCCCAGCACAACAGGGCTCAACATGATGGCCGGAAATGAGACAGGGGTTCTGGCCACCAGGCCAATGGCGATGACAGGCCACCCAGCCTGCACGAGGTGGCTGACGATGCGACAACAGGGGAAGACGGCGGAGACGGCAGTCGATCCGTGGACCCCTCCTGGCCCTGGGCCAAGAGCAGGCCACCGAGGATGGAGGCCAACCAAATGCTGGGGTGGCCACCGCACACCACAGCCACCACGACCACCGAAACATGAACAACGCGATGACAGGAGGCCCGTGGCGGCAGCACAGTGCTGCGGCGCCACTGCTGTGAGCAAACTCCAGGCACATTGACGGACAGTGGTGGCGAACATCCAGCACCACAGGGCGCCCAAGCGCACCACCACGCCACATACATGGTGGCAGGAGACAGCAACAACAGCTGGCAGATGACAGTGTGGCCATGACAACCACCAGGATGCAGACGAGGTGGTAGAAGGTGGCAGCAACCCACCTGGCGCCACTGCACGGACACAGCCACCACCACGGCGCAGACGAGGTGGTGAAAGGTGGCGGCAACAGCCTGTCACCCTGTCGAGTGACAGCCTGTCACTCGACGGGGTGGCAAAAGGTGGCGACAAGAGCCCAACGCCGAGCAGACTTCCCAGGAGACCAGCTCCTGGCCGCGGCAACGAATGACGGCACACAGATGACCAGCCCACCGGAGAGCTGTAGAGATAGCAGGACAACAGGAGAGGCAGCCGGAGAGGTGGTAAGCAGGAGACGCACGATGGCCCTGGAATCACCCGACCACAACAAATGAACGGGGACAGCCGTGCTGCAGCACCTGTCCAGACAGGGGTGGCCTCCTCCGGCGCATCCACCCAAAGGCTGCACTCCGAGGTGGACTCGAAATTTAGGCAGGCTGGCCACCAGATGACAGCATATCCAAATGCGGGGGTGGCGGTCCATGGGTGGCCTTCTCCAACCTCCTGGATGACAGAGAGATGAGTAGACCGACCACGACGATTCCGGGGTGCGCAGGCCGGCCACGGCGCAAAAATGAAGGCAGATGAGCAGCAGCCACCCGGTGGCCACCAACGTAGGTGAGGATGCCGGCAGAAACCGGTGCTGTCCCGTGCTGGCTGCACCCTGAAGCGAGAGACGGCGGCCTCAGGGAGCCAGCAGGCAACATCCCGATGCCCTGGCTACCAGCCGAGGTGGATGACGACGGCCCTGGCGAGCCAGGTGACCTTCCAATGGCCCAGGAGGGCAAGATGGCTGACGGCGGCGACCTCCCAGGCAAGCAGCGTGGATGAGGGCCAGGCTGGCCACCACTGCTGTCTGAGGTGCTGGGAGAACCGGCTCCACCAACACCCTCAGTCCCGGCAGCCACGGAAGGGCAGCCCCAACATGATGTCAGAGCTCCAGGGGCTTGTCCCACCCACCCAGGGTGGCCACCCAGTCCACGGCACAGTCTTGTCCTAGGCCGACAAGCAAGGATGCGAGACCGGCAGCCTGACCCTGCTCCGGAGCAACAAGAGCAGGCGGCAGGAGAAGAGGCACAACAAAGTCCACAGTGCGGAGCTGGCTCCACCCAAATGGAGCAGGCCACGTGAAGGCGCAGCGTGATGCTGTTCCGGCATGATGAGAGCGGGTGGCGGCAGCAAGAGAGGCGACATGGAGGCCACGGTGCGGGGCTGCTCCTGCCCAACCGGAGCAGACGGCGGCGGCAGAAGAGACGACGCGCATGGCACTGGGCTCGCCGCTCAGTGCTGTCCTGGCATGACGAGGACAGGTGGCGGTGGCAGGAGGGCCAGGCAGACATCCCGGGAGAATAGCCGGCTAGGTGGTAGCACCACGGGAGCCACGGCCCAATCCTGTCCCGGCACGACGGGGACAGATGGCAACGACGGTTGTGGCTCGTGACAGCTACATCGGAGAGGACCAGAACACGGTGGCAGCTCCGGCGGCACGCTGAACACACCGAGAGCACCCAACTGCTCCACCAGCGGACTCAGACAATCCTCTTCCAGTCCACCCGATTACACGGCGTCGTAGTCCAACTCCGGGTGGCTTGAAGGTGGCTACTGCCACAGGAGCCCGGCGGGCAGCCCACTGGCCCACCCCTCCCATGTCACAGCGTGCCCTAAATCCAGCCAAAACAGGTCGTCGGGGCCGGAACTGCTTGCCAGCAGCACCAGCCGGCCCTTGGTGTCGAACCCGGAGCACCGGCGTCTGTAGAACCGGATGTCCCAGCCCATGGCTGCCAACCGGCACACTGAGATCAAGCCGAGGGACACCCCCGGGGCGTACACCACATCCTCCAGTACCAGGTGGCTGGTGACCCTACCCGGCAGGGGGCAGGTCAAGTCCAACGTGCCCTCCATGCCGAGTGGAACCTCGCATGATCCGCTCCTACGATGGTGTCGAGGCGCTCCGGCAATTGGATACTCCAGAACCATGTCGCGTCCGGTGTCATATGGCACGATGCCCCTGAGTCGACACACCACTTGTGTGACCCACCGCTTGGGTAGCGACCCCACTCTGCTGAGCCCATTGACATGCTGGAGGAGGAGCTGCTCACGAAAGCCAAGTGGTCGCTCGATGCCACCCTGGCCACCTTCACCTTATAATTACAATATTACAATATGTACCCACAAGCATCCCCCAAGAGAGGGGCCTATGGCGGGGGTCGAACGACCAGTTGTATCTGAGCT
>JAQGBY010008438.1:0-10661 GCA_034698785.1 Mycogona germanica
AGATACAACTGGTCGTTCGAACCCCGCCATAGGCCCCTCTCTTGGGGGCTGCTTGTGGGTACATATTGTAATTGTAACGGTGCAGAAAGAGGTCCTGACTGGTCAGGATTTCACCTGGCTGTCGCCGGCCACTCGGTCAGCGCACACTACTGGATATGTGGATTTTGCGTGACCTGCCACGCTGCAAGGCCTCATCGGTTTCGACACGTTGCATCTCTTTGTTGTCGCGTAATCTATGGCAGAGACACCTGGCGGCCGCCAGCGGCGAACGCGAGGCCAGTGGCGTCTCGCTCTCGTAAACAAAAAAAAATATCGTGTCGTTTATTACCGATTGAGTGGGTCGAGGCCCGCCAGCATTGAAGGTCAGCTGGGACCGAAGCCCGGTTAAAGGAATGGCGTCCGAAATAAGATACTCTGTAGAAGTCCAAGAAGGAGCTGGACCTGTTTAGGGTCGCTGTCACGCAAAGGAAAAGTCAGTTACGATAAGCGTCAGATTTGGGAAACTCACCTTTGCCGAGTAGCGGATTTACTCCCCGCTACAAATGTTATACTGATGATGATGAATCCACTGAAGTGACGGATCACAACAGGAAGATTCTGTACCCCTCTCAGTGCTTAGGCACTATGTGAGAGGCACATTTTCACCAGTACCCCGGCCAGAGCCGCGCCGGGAATCGAACCCGGGACCGCCGAACCACAGTTCGTCGCTTAACCAACTGCGCCACGACGGGTCGTGGCCAACTTGCCTTACCTAACCTAACCTAATAAAACCTAACCCAACTCACACAAACTCGCCAAACTCACACTAAATATACTATTTGGCGAAGCGGTGACATGCATTACTGAAATATACTGGGGAAGTCGAAATTCAGAACGGCACAGCCACTTTTTGACGCATATCGTAACTGACTTTTCCTGTGTGTGACTTTTCCCCCTGTTTAAGTGATTTGCACCCAAATTTTCAATGAATAGCGCTTCTGTGTCATTGAGCCTGGATGGAACTGGAATGGTTTCCATTTCCATTCCAATTTTCGCCAATTTTCGCCAAATTGGCGCCAATTTTCCAGACGCGCAATTTTGCTGCCATCTGTTGGTTGCGCGGTCACATCTTTAAACATTTCAGATGAAGAACGATAAACAGATATCTGAAGATATCACAACTTAAAAATGTGGTCATCGAATCCAGGAGTCGTGTTATGAATTTGATCAAAAATCATTGACGCGTCAATGAAAAATTGGCGGGCGCGACTTCGAGCTTGTGTTTAAAACAGGAAGATCGGCCACAATCGCACTCTTCACAACAACAAAAATACAAACAGACTAGGAATTCCGTCATCAGATATCTGTTTGCCGAATAATCAAACAAGATCGTCATCTGAAGTGTTTCGAGAAAATGTCTGAAATGCGCAGCCAACAAACAGGTGGCAGCAAGATTTCGCGTCTAGAAGAAACACAAGGGGGCGCGCGCGAGTTCGAGTCTGTGTGTATATCACTACAGGAGTGCTTAGGCACTATGTGTGGGACACATTTTCACCAGTACCCCGGGATCGAATAATCAAGAGCCCACACCAGGAATCGACCCCGCGACCGCCGAGCCACAGTCGCTAAACCAACTGGGCTACGACGAGTCGTACAAATGTTCGTATATTATTATTACTCTACTCTGTAGAGTCATTGTTAAAGAAAATTTCATGCGATTTGATAAATGTTTCAGGAGATTTGATCAAATTTGTATTTGGTCCCGTATTTTTTTGGAACAAACACACCGTACATAGAGAATGAGGAAGATTTCATGAGTAATCATATTTGTATTTTCAATCGAGCAGTCTTAACTGATGCAAAAATAGTGAAATCACAGCATTTGGAATACGACTAACGAGTATTAGGCAAGGACATAAGGTGGACGTCAAAAGAGTGTGGAATCGCCACCCAAGATTGTCCAGGGAGGCGTCCTGGCCCCGGTGTGTTTTATGAGTTTTCCAACTACAACTTGAGTGGGCACAACATCTGTATTTTATCCGTAGTCCAGACAGACACGTCTCTTTGCTACCTCGCTCGAACGGGTTGTCCAGCTCACATTATTCATGAATGTTTTCTGTCATTTGAATATCCGTGTCAATGCGAGACGCATACATCACCCCCGCCCATAATTGTGTGTAGCGGGCGCATAGCTCCGGTTTGGGCTGACTTTCGTTTCGTCGTGTACCAGTACGTTATAGCGGGTAGTTTTTTTTTTTTTTGGTCCGAAGTGGCTAACCGCTAAACGGCCGCACACAAATTAGGAAAGTGTCACATCGGAAAATCTGTGGTGTCGCACTGGCGCGACCCCGGCAGTCCTCAAGACGCCCGCCGTCCCCACGCATTAGCTGTTTTGCCGCCGATGGGGGATCATGGGTGGCTGACCAGGGCGTTCCAGGGCTGGGCCCGGGCATAATATGGTGGTGGTGGTCATCTTACAGTTTTTGAGGGCCATCCTGCCCGTTGGTGCATATCATTTTAATTTCACCGATTATGATAAATACCGGAGTTTTAAAAAAACGATTTTCTGTGTCAAAGAAAAATTACTCCAAATGGACCACCAATTTTCCAAATCTTATGCTGCTAACAATCAAAGTTTCAATGAATGGAAAATAAATTTCTTTTCAAGTCACTTTTCGCTTTTCCAAAGATTCTTATCTTTCCAAACCGACCATAGTGATTGCGACGTAGGGCATACATTGGTTCCATTTTGGGAACAGTATTATTTTTTGGTTTTTCATTATTCAGTTTAACATTTGTCTCATAATTTTGTATCTTGTTTGCTATCTTGTATCATAATTTGTCCTCAATTTTGTGGGCAGACTGACACTAGGGTACCCCGTTACCGTGGAACCGAGAGCTCTGACGGGAATCCCAGCCCATCGGGAATCGTAGCCCAAGTCGGTATTGCTACTGGCTGTGGCTCGGTGGTCCCGGGTTCGATTCCCGGCGCGGGCTCTTTCGAAAGTTTCGATCCCGGGGTACTGGAGGTGCCCCTCGCATAGTGCCTGAGCACCATGAGGGGTACAAAACGCCTGTAGTGCGGTTGACTACAGTTAATAAAAAAAATAAAAAAGAAGAAGAATCGAACCCAATATGGAGGGTCTGTTTGTGAATTGATTTCAAAACTCAGTCTGCGAAAGTACGCTTTCTACAAATCATTGTCATAGTTTTAAATTGCTTTGCACGTACAAAATAACTATCGCGAACCACAATTTCTGTCTCAAAGTCGATATTGCACACCACCCACTCTCTTATTCCTCATTATGGTTTACGAAATAGGCGAGCCATTCTATTGTCGCCCTGGGCATCTCACTTTTCACTGATGTTCCCTATTCCCCTGGCGCTTCCTGCATACCGGCACGGCCGCACTGTGTTCCAAGCCATCGACGACAACGTCCAATAAACCAAAAAAAAAAAAAAGCGGCTGCACCACAAAAAAATCTAATGTTCAGCGCGCCCCCACCCCCCACTAGTCCTCCTCCCAAACTACCACCACCACCATCAAACCGCAAAGTAAGTACTCAAGCCGCATCACCACTATAGTTCACGCGTCCATATCTCACCGCGCGCGCGAACGGCGCCAGCAGACACACACACACTCAAGCCGAAAAAGGGTGCCGGGACAGCGGCATTTATATGCCGTGGTCCGACGCATGGTGACCCCTCCCCACTGTTGACCCCCGTCTTCCGGTTCGTAATACCGTGAATCGATGTGAACTGACGATCCTCGACGAGATGATGTTGGGGCTTCCCTCGTTTTTCAGAGGAATTTTATGAAAGCGTTTGACTTGGAATGCTGCCGCCTTTGGAAATGTGGATCTTATTGGGCAGTTATTTTATTTTTGTAATTTTTTTTGTTCCGTTTCGTATTTGCTGGGGGTCAACCAGCATCTCAGCTTCAACACACATTCATATTTACTCTGTACACGTACACCTGGTGAATCTTAGTTACTGCCTCGACCACGCATTACCATTCGAATCGTTGGCATATTGTGGGAAAATCGTATAGTGTATTAGCATTAACATTGTTAGCATCGATTTGGTTCCAAATATTTGATTCCAATTGCTGCCGCTGGTGGCAATTTTTAAAACTGCCATCCCCATTGCATGAAAAATTACATTTGTAATTTTTCAGGCACCAGCTGGTGGCAATTAAAAATTGCCACCAGCTGCAGCAATTGGAATCAAATCGATGCTTTGTGCAGATCATAGAATAATTAAATAATAGTCCAAAATTTCTATCACAATTTTACGCAATGGTAGGCGATAACAGCACCATATAGTGATAACGCAAGAAGCCATAAGAGACAACTTGGTGGATATGAACTCGTTTAAAATGAAGGGCGGATTCGCGCCATTTTTATACAACCGGTCTAAGGAATAACAGATTAATTTTCCGTTTTCGGTGGCAGCTAAAACTCGCACAGAAACGCAAATAATAAATTAAAGACGGCAAAACTATTCGTTAACAAAAATGGAATTTTCCATTTCAGCTTTTACGAAGCTATATATATTTTTTCAAATACCAACTGCAACTCATTACTTTGGAAGAATGTAGCAGCTTCAGCACGAAAGATTTATGCCAATTAAAAAATATATAATAATACAAGTCCCAAAACTCAAATTCTGGTTAGAAATTCCAACAGAGGGGCGGTTGACCACAAATGCCACCCGGGCACATAAATGCCACCAGAGGGAGATTTTACTAGCCACTGTCCACGTCAACTCGCGTTTGCAAAGTGCCGAAAAAAGATTCGGCACTTTTCAAGCCTCAGCGAATCGCTGGTTGATGTGCCGGTGTTGGCAATCAATCTCCGGCGATTCATGCGGGCATATTTACGAGACATGCCCGGAGAGGTTTTCCTGGTTTTCCATACAGTTCCTGACGAAATGTGGATTTTCCCCCAACGAAACCGCATACTGTGAAGATGCGCCACGGCCGCCCACAATCGCGCACCACAAATATAAATAAAATAAGAAGAATAAAAAAAAAAGAAACTTGTCAAGTTTGGGACCAAACCGGTCTCGCTGCGTGTTGCAAAATAGCGACAGAAATAAATAAATATTCTTTTGTTGTGTGTGATGCGTCCACCACAGCCGGCGTTGTTGTCCTGAGACCATGTAATCGGGCAAATGGTAGAATAACTTAAATTTATTATTATTATTATCTGAAAATCTGAATGCAACGAGTAGTGAGAGCCCGCGGCGAGAATGGAATCCTTGACCGTCGCAGCTCAAGTCTGTCGACATCTCAATCAACTGAGCTCCGAGTTGGGCCCATAAATGTTGTAATTGTAATTGAGGCCGGTGTCTCAGGGGTGTATACCTACCTGTACAAGTGCCTATGTGGCTTATCGTGCGCGACCTTTTCGCTCTCGAATAAAAATTCGACAGTCGACTTGACGAAACGAGCAGAACTGCGTCGTAACAATCGAGAAAGGTCAGGGGTGGCCGCCACGGAAGCTCGCCGCCAGGGTGCATACCTTGCGTGCTTGCACGATCCCATGACTGACGACCGTATGGGAAAATTCATGTCCTTTCGTCCACCAGCTAAAAGTGATTGTTTGAATTTGGAAATGGCAATTTCCATCAACTCATCATGTAACAAGTAACTAATTTAGAGCAATTTGAGAGAGAGAGAGACAACGTTTTGTCATTTTTTAAGATTCTAGACTGGTTCGCAATCGTAACTCCAAACGTCCCTAGACGTAGTGTTAATTTTGTTTATTCAATTGGAATCTCATGAACGCAACATCATAAAGATCTGAAAAAAGTTTCGCTGATCGTAGAATATGCAGCGCTACATCATGCTGCATAAAAGAACAAACACGGGACAGAGTCGTGGAAAATCGACGACGAGCTGGCGAGGCTCCATGAATAAAAATGTAAAATAAACTGTGTCTTGTGTAACCCTTTACCTACGTCATAACCCAAAAATGGTGTAACCCTTTACCTATGCCATAACCCAAAAATGTTGTAACCCTTTCTTTATCTACGTTATAAACCAACAATGTTTTAACCCTTTATCTATGTCATAACCCAAAAATATTTTGCCCAACACAGTTTATTATACAGGGTGGCGGATACCAAATGACCACATTTGTAAATGCGTGATTTGGGGTGGGTTGGTGGGGAACGGTGGTTCAACCCCTCATTCTGTAACCTAAGGTGGGAAGTTTAGTTACCATGACCCGTTAGAGCGCTCAACATCGTTCGTTCGCTGTGGAGGCGTTTTTTTCGTAATAATGACTTGCCGCCACCCCGCTCGCCCGACCTCACCCCCTGCGATTTCTTCTTATGGGGGTACCTGAAGTCTAAAGTGTACGTTGACAAACCATGCACTTTTCCAGATATAAAAGAAGACATACTACGTGAAATCTCAGCAGTTCCGGTTGAAATGTTGGAAGATATGACGAGGAACTTTAGCGATCGTCTGCAGCAATGCTGTGGAAGGACGGCATTTCTCGGAAATTATTTTTCATAATTAATTTTCCTTCTTGTATTACAAGAAAACTTCAGTTCATTAGCTACAAATTGTGATTTGTTGCATTTCCGATTAATGAGACGCCATTATTCCAAATCTCAATGTACATCGCCCTCCCCCCATGTTTCGCCTCGTTATCGCCGGGGTCCGGGGTGACCATGCAGTTCTGCTAGTTGTGCTGCCGGGGGATGAACTATATCGTCCCCACTCATCCGAGCCTATTGACACACTCGAGTACAAAACCGTCCACATTTTTTCCGAATATCCTGCAGCCCCCATTAGTGACGCCATGATGCCGTGTAGAACTATTAACATCCTTTTTTGGCCGCGCAGACGCACTTAGGAAAAAACGAAGATTTTTTTTTAAACATCGAGAGACAGTCAGCGTTTTAGAAAGGCGATTTTGGCGAGTGAGATAGCAGACCTGTGAGTAATTGACGCCATTTTTTTTCTTGTTGTTATTTTTGTTGTCGACGCGTGTTCGCGCCACCGAAGCTCTATCGGTGGCGACGGTGGTGGTGGTGGTGGTGGTGATGGTGGTCGCAGGTCGGCCCGGGCCGGCCAAACCCCACCCGCCGCCGTGGCAGAGCGGCGAGGCCGAGAGGTGGCGACGGCTCTGGCCACGGAGCCGCCACCAAAGAGATGCACGGTTAGACAGTGGCACACGGTACAATAGATCCCCGTTTAACTCTGTGAACGTGTCATGGTTTCTTTCACTTTTGTAGTCTTGAAAATCACATACATTTCGAGAATGTTTTAAGTAGTGGACACCCGTCCCTTGCGAAGGGTCATAAAAGTCATTTGACTCCTATTTCCCTAGAATGTGTAGACAGTGGAATGGCCTGACAGAACTTCAAATCCAGAGCCTTTTTTTAATAAATCCATTGATGTCCCCAACTGGTGATTTGACCCCCGCCATGGGCCCCTCTCTTGGGGGCTGCTTGCGGGTAAAATTTTGTAATTGTAATTGCAAGTCAGTGAAAATAGGTACGACCAATTTTTAAGAACTCATATGTTCGGATATCGCTTTACGGTAGATAAGGGACAAATCAAATCAAACCACGTTTTGTAGATCTAGGCTACTTATACTATAAGTATTACACTAAATATCTAAGACAAAATTTATGAATTACATTTTATAGTGACATTTTAAGGTTCAGTAGGGCTGCGTCGAAAGTTGCAAGGCATGCAGCGATTTATTTTGTATTGGGAGTCCTTTTTGCCATGTTGAATGAATTTTAAGTTTTTGTTCTTATTTCATAAGATCTTGGTATGATTATTAAATCATTGAATATTGTCAGGATTGGGATTGACATGTCACATCGAATCTCAGTAGTTCCTTCAGAAGACCGAAAATGACGCAACCTACTTCAGTTTCTGAAATGACTAGGACAGATAAGGCAAGACAACTACTCAATTTTATGTAAAATATATTTTTATTAAGCATATATGTCGTGTTATAATACATTATTGGTACTGATTGTAAAATTTCATACTACAACATGTCATATAAAGTACAATATTTTATACTATTTTATTTATGTCATGTAATATTAAGAAGTGATTAAGTAAAACTATTAATGTTCTACAATCCCTTGTTGCTGTTTTCAAAATGGTGTCCAGCAATTTTTATTTTTTCATCATTCTACTAACAACGGCATCTCCACAAATTGTGAATACTCAATTTTAAGTAGCACCTGAGACTTAAACTTTTGGCGAAAATTTATACTCATCCGCATTAGAAATGTAGTTGTGGCCTGGTGCAGTAGCAGTTGTAGTACAGAGAGCGTATTCTGGAGAAAACCTTTTTGTATTCGTAAATTGTGGTACTATTAAAAACGGATGCTCGCGGCCTCCACCCTATCTACTTCGTTGTCCACGATCATCCGCGCCTCCCTATCGGAGTACGTCGCGCCGACAGCCCCATTAAAGCCCACCCGCGCCCAGCCTGCGCTTAAGAAATTATCGCGTTTTTCCTTGGGATCGGTTGATCGGCTTCGACCGACCCGATCGTGGTTCACGAGTGAGGAACCCATTCAACTGGCCAAACGAATTAATTTAATTTAATTTTTGTTTAATGTTGTGGGTCAGTTGACAGTCGAGACAGTAGCAACAATTGCCGCGAATCTTCCGCTTTCTGCATGCCCCTACAATGTTATTCTAAACAATATAAGTATATAAGAGGCGAAGTCGTACTTGAAATATAATAATAAAATATTCATAATAAATTCCTTTGTCGTCAGTTGCAATGGTTCTCAGTTAGTTATCCGTATCGAATAATAGAGTGGTTTCTATTATTTTATTTGAGAGTTTCTCGCCGACTCTGGTCGTCTTTTTTCGTCCGGTGCTGGCCCGGAAACAACCCCTATTTCATTATAAATTTATTATGAATATTTTATTAATGTTATTCTAGTTTGTGATGTTTCAATTTTTATCTCTGGTCAGTTTGTCTAGTTTCGAACGGCCCAGAACAAAAGCTGGATTAGTGAGACACACGATGACTCGATGGTGGCATCTCATCGATAGTTGTTTTATCGATGTTTATATCGATAATTTAGCTTCCATTTGCGCAACGACGGCGGCCGGCCATCCAATAATCGCGATGAATTTTGTCGTTGCTTTACTCGTAATTTGAAAGCATTCCAAAAGCCTTTTTTGGTAGCGCTTTACATGTAAAATTGTTTTCGTAAGATGTGGATTTCTCAAAATGTCGAATAAATAGTTTCTACGCTTCACGCCAGGTGGACCTTTGCTCGCAAATGATGGCGCGCAAATTCTGTCTGTTGAAGCGATACATTTGATTTCTTTTGGATATATTTATTTGTTGGAACAAATTCCCTCTTTATCCAACTATCGACAATCGATCGTATCGATGCTAAATCGATCGACCGTGTAGCCTATTGATCGAGGTTCTTTTTTTTAATTGCTGCATGTCTGACAACATATTGATGTGTGGGACTCGGAGAAATAATAAGAGCGTTTGTAGGCACGGATTATATATTTGAAGAAGAAAAAAAAAACGTCTCGCCACAAAACGGCGGCTCATCCTGCCGTCAATGTCGGCGGCGATCCTCACTCACATCTTCATTTTCATTCCTCCATCGCGCTTCATTTGATCAGTCGATGCAAGTTGGCCAATTCCCGCGTCGCACGATTTACATGGAATCCCGTGTGTTCGCACTTTCTCCAATTTTACTCAACCCGGCATTCACTATGTTACGGCTAGCGCAAGGGCCACCGACATCATAGGTGTCGCCGTTGTCGACTGTGGGGGCGCGCCGATTCGACGCCAGCGCCCCCTCGCGCTACGTGCCCGCGTAACCGTGCGTCCGCCGCCCGGGGCGAGGTGGTGAATGATGCCCGTCATGCTGACAGGAAGATGCTCAAGGTAAGGAAGCTGTCCACCTCTATACACTGTACCTGTTTACATGTATTAAGATATATTATACTTTGTGTCTCCTTAAGAGTGTAGGTGGAGGTGGAGCTTCGATCGTCGTCTTTTATTCTCAAGTCAGTTCTGCGTCTTGGCACCGCAGAACTGACTTGAGAGTAAAAGACGACGATCGAAGCTCCACCTTGATATGATGTGTGTACATCTTGTAAAAGATATTAGATTGTGTCCTAAGGGATTGACCTGGGTTAAGAATAACCTAGAATAAAATATTGAATAATAAATTTAATAAAATTAATTATACGTTAATTATGCGTTTACCATTATCGTTTACGTTTATTGGTTTTTTATGGTAATCTATGTGCGAAATAATTTTAAAATATTTAAAATCTCTGTTCCCTCACGTCATTGTCGTCACGTCACCTCATTTGTCGGCTGGTCATTGTCGTGGCTGCGAAAGGATTTTCTAACATTTTTAAAACTCTGTTTTGCGAGTGAATCGTTAGAAACGTTGTAACACTGCAGTTGTAAATTTGTCACGTGCTATAACGTCATGCAATCCAAAAAATGGTCTTAGTGCGCATGCGCGCACTTTGGCCTCCATCCCATAGAGCGCTGAGCAACTGTACGATGACGATTCACCTCTTTCTGTCTGTTTCCCCCTCCCCCATTGACCTGTAGCACGTACATTTTGTATTTTTCCATTCTCTTTATAATCTTAGCCAGTGAAGTAGTCACACATCCAGTTGTCTGACTAGTTCCTGT
>JAQGBY010008439.1:0-10659 GCA_034698785.1 Mycogona germanica
AAAATGGTTCAGGAGCTGCATTGTAGATGTGACTCGTACTTCAACTCCTATTTCCCCAGAGTGTGTCGACAGTGGAACAGCCTAAATGAGTCTCAAGTCAAGAGCCTGTTAGGATAGGACAACCACACCTTTGTCCTTTACTGGTCATTTGACCCCCGCCATAGGCCCTATCTGGGGCTGCTTGTGGGTATGTATTGTAATTGATATGAACTGTTATTTTAGTGGCATGACCAGGAATTATCCACATGCGCACTAATACATGAAATTAATTACCATAACTCTTTTGGAGGTAAACGTTGGCGATATGTTAGTGTTGCGGGCAGTGTCCTAGTCATTGTATTTTGCTGGCCACGTTACTCACGCCACGTTTGTAACCAGGTATCCCGTGCAGGGCCAAGATAAGCAAATACAAATTTGCTTGTCAAAAGCACCGAAGGTAGGCAAGCGTTTTTGACGGCGCAGATTATTTAGCATATCTGAGCGCAAGGCTTGAAGCGGCACGGCTTAGTGCGCTTATGGCTTAGCGCTCATACGGGGGGAAGTCTAATACTTTAAGCGTGCGAAAACCGTAAATATAAAATGTAAGGCTTAGAGGGGGTCCGTTTCTTTTCACTCATGCGGGTTTGGCCTAGAAAAGGGAACGGCGCCGACGCAAACTTTTCTGAAAAACAGAAGTTTTGCAGATTGCCAACTCGCCTTTCTTTTATTTTACGGTCGACGAATATTTAAATTTTCAAAAGCTGAAAATTAGACTATGTTAATCCTTTTGGTTCCGCCGGCGTCTACTTGACACCTGAATATTTGGAGGGTGCGTTTCAACAGATTGCAATTCTGACGCGAAGTCTCTCCACCCTCATTGACGTGGCATATGGAGTACAAGCGAACGCATGAAAAATTTCATCTGCGCTGGATATTGGTTTGAAATATTAATCTACAAATTGTTAAGCAATATCAGCTGAATTAGTCGAATTAACCTACTCCTCTTGATGTGTTTTTGGAATACCGCATCGAAACTAAATCTTCCGTAGAATCAAAAGCCACTTTGAAAACACAGTCGAATATCCATTGACCAAAGTCGGTGTTTGGAAGTTCATAAGACATTGGGATTATATACGATTTATTTATATTCTCGCTAACGTGTGGCTTGTGGGGCGGTCATGTGATTGATAGCGAATTCTGACCTCTTCCTAATCGATAAAAGGCATTTCGGACAACCGCTGAAACGCGCACTTTTATTGGTGTCACAGGTGCTTGATCACATAATGGAAAATGGATGTTCACCATTTAATGGGATCAACTGGTCCCAGCGGTAATTGTCTCATAAAAAAATTCGCGCGATATGTCGATTATGAGAGCGAATTGGGACATCAGTGCTCGAAGTAAAACTTCTTCATCTACCACAAAAATCCATATTTGCTCATAAAATATAATTTTTACATTTTTTATTTCTACTAAATAGCCACAAATACAGAAATGTAACATAATATCAGAATGATTCATTTTTATAGTTGTTCATTATCGGCAGATAAATTTTTGCCGAATCACAAAGTATTTAAGCTGTACAAAGCGCAAAAAATTATACGCACTGTTAACAAAACGCATAAGTTATAAAAACTTTTATAACAGTGTAAAAAATATATACTTTTATAAAATTTTATTATAAAAATATAATATTGAAGAAAGTCTTCTTGGCCTTTATTCCAACCCCGCATGGATGCGCAAAGCAAGTTTCGAAATTCACATACAGTAGGTCAACTCCCAGGTCTCAGGATGTGCGCATCATCCTTTATTGGTGCAACGGGAATCTCGAGAATTGTTTGTCCATTCATCATTATTTTATGGCGTCAACTCAAACTTGTATACTCAGACGCGACGTCGAAGTCGACACTATAGCGAGCTGGGGCCTCAAATCGACTGCGGAGAGTTCTGTCCACTCGTCCGTGACATGTCATTTACTCGCCGTTTCTGCGAACGAATTTACCAACCTACGGGCGACCCGTTTGACCCACGGAGTAGACAAACGATAACTCGACAAATAGTGCGAGAAAGACCAACTTATTTATCGATAAATTCGTGGGCACCCTGAGGCCTGCAATCCTTGACCGACAATTCTTAAAACTTCGATCTCTCCAGGTTTCATGATACAGCAACCAGGGGACATACGGATGTATTAGTGATCAAGATGTGACATCAATTGAGGACATTAATTGCTATATAATAAATGAATGTAAAATAAATATTTTTTCGCTTTCACAAGGTAAAGTTGATGAACGCTGGACATTATGGGTCAAATTATAAGAGAATTAAACCGCTCTCTTGCCAGTCGGTTCATGATTCGGAATCATGAATCATGAATTAAAAATCTTACGAAAGAAACTGTCACTTAAGAGGGCAGCAAAATTTTGACTGGAACACGAAACCCTATTATAGCACATCTTGTTTCTCAATTTGAGAAAATCATGTCTTATGTCACTACAAAATTCACTGCCACCATTAATTAGTTCTCTAAAATCCTCATTTTCAATGGTAAGAATAACTTTTCAGAATCGATCCTTAAGCGCATATATTTTCGACGTGCGCTATGGCTATTTTTATGATGAGTTCCACACAATCTTTGTTTTTGAATTTCGCTCTTCACACGCATGAAGGTTTCCAATTACAATTTTGCTTGCCTCCATTTTTGACGCTTCGTCCAATCCGCAGCAGACATGCTCTCGCTCTTCACTTTTCGCTCATACGGTGGAAGGGGCATGGACGAAATTTCTCGCCAATTATCGGTTGACTGACAGACCTGGTGTATCGGTCTAGGTATAGCCAGGATCTAAGTTATTTGCCACAGGGGGGATCATTCGATGTTCCACTCAGTTAACTGGATGATGACTGGCAGCTATACGGATTGAATCACTCCGGCTCCTCCCCCACCTCATCCCCATTCAGGTCTCTCAGTCGATTCATCACAAACTCGATAGCAAACACTATCTCTTATTTTAACGATTTCTTACTCGAAAGATTACATGGAACCAAATGCACTGCACAGCTAGTGCGACACAGACAAATGTATCATGGCCCTTCATCACTTTCCCAAAGAAAGATACTTTTCGTTACTTTTACCGGTAGCTTGGCAAGGAAATCTGTTTTCAGCATCCCTGATGGTCTAGTGGATAGATAGTTTGTCGTGGATCGAGGATCGAGACTGAATCAGTTCTTTAAAAAAAGGAGATCTAAGGATCAAAGTGACAAAGGGGGATTCTCCCAGAATGATCCTTGTGCGTTATTTTGAATTGGCTTAGATCCATTTGTCCATTGGCACCAGTTGTTGCCGGTGGTGAAGCTTTATCAGCTACAGCATAATCAATTTCAAATGACTGATCGCACGATCTCGTGTGGACGCTGTGGTTAAGAATCTTAATTAACACAACGTCTAGGCCATACTGGAAGAGAAGGCGTTGACACTTTTAAATAAAATGTACAATCGTTTGGCTAAATAACAGACGAAGACGAGATTTTCTCAAAACAACGAATTCAATATGTTCTCGCTCGACACACGTCACGCCACTTCGTCTTACATTCGTCCATTGGAATTGAAAATATACGTTCATCGAAACAAATTTATTAAAATTTGAATTTATGAACCGCTCTTTACAGAGTTCATACTCCAGTCTGGATATCTTTATACTTGTATCGTAAAAGAGGAGAGTTCTTGTGCGCACAATGTCAGGCATGGCTGCCCTGAAATTTCAGAAGAAAAATTCCCAGACAACGAACCCGTAAGAATTGCAATAGATGAGTGTCATCAGTCGTGTATGTAGCATTCGCGCAACCGTCAAATGTCAATTATCAGAAGTCTGGATGAAATCCAGAATCATATCAAGCGAATATCGACCTCTTTCCCCTCACATTTTCATCACAATTGTCGAAGATGCTCGAAAAATTGGCGTTCGGCATCTCACAGAGGTGGTTCCATAAATTACGATATAGCCAGACGAAAAAAAAAATGAAAACGCATTTCCAGCTCGAAGAACTTAGACATTTCTGATGAAAGCTGAGTCAAAGTGAAACACAATATAAACTTGGCATGGGTATTTGCCGGCGCTAGATGAACACCATTCGTCGATTTGCGCAAATCGATCCAAACTCGAGCTTTTTTATAAAGAGGTTTATACATAATGCAATTTCCTTGATCTATATGGGCATATAATTAAGCGACATGATTCCTTTCTGAGAATATTGCGATGGCTGTCAAGATCCATTTACGGAAATACTTTATATTTTTATCAAGAGCCCTTTATGTACTTTTGATCCGTGTAATAGTTGTAGTAAGTGCTGCGCATTATTGTTTAATTCCGCGTACCAATAAATCTTATTGGGTAATTGATCCACATGATAATTTAGGTGAATCTTAGATAGCAATTAATGCCATAATTAACGCAAACTAGGAATGATAGATTAACATATGAGATTTTAATGGAAATACCAAGAAAACGTTGACATATTTTTCAAGACGAGTTGGTATTATTTGATAGTGCTTTGATCAATCCACTGTACTTGTAACATATCCAAAGTGCATGCATGTATATACCCACCGGCATTCATTTAACTGTGCATGTATTCTCACGCGTCGATATTCTATTCACTCAGATGTGACAGTTGCCATCTGGCAAACGCACATTGTCAAGAAAATAACATGCATCCGTGTCCGAATTGACGCCTATAATACCCGTTTATTAGTTCAATTTTACCGGTGCTGGTAAGTTACCACGCTTATGCCATGCCATTTTTGCAAACACGCCTTCGAACCAAAAGGCTGGTGATGCGCTTGGAAATAATAATCGCATTGAGAAAAAGAAACGACGCGCGAGAATACTCGGAAACGTAAACCTTATTAATCGATCTATGTCGATATAACGATCGTCAGCGCCATTTCCCCAACCCCATTTTTCATAAGCGCGCTTCACCGAAAAATTAATTTTATTAGTTTCAGTGGAGCAAAACGCTTGCAGTATTCATCATTGAAAAACTGGAAAAAGTGCAATCAATCTATGTAGGGGAGTGTTGACAATTTTCTCTCTTTGGCATGTTAGCAGTGTACATTGGAAAAATGAAATTTTAATTTATATTTTAATACGACTTTGCAATATACTGTGCAAATTGTATATTCATGCAATTTATATTTTTATGTTTTGGTGTAGTCCAAATTACTGAATTATTTTATGATGCGCAAAGAATGAGAAGCAATGAAAATGGGAAAGCAATCTTAAAATGAAAATTTCACTTCTGCTGTAGCAATGGAAAATAGACGGCAAATAAGATATATTCTTTTGCTTTGCTTCTGACTTTTGAAGAGTTCACGCTCGCGTCAAGTGCTCCTAGACGTCAACGAAATTGTGCTTCATATTTGCATTCGCGACGCAATTGATTTCAAAATTCAATTGAAAAAAGCACTTGTATTTCTCAACTTGAAGGGGCCCATACAATTTAATGAACATTCAGAAACGATTTCCATGTGTCGGGGACTCCATTGTGATTGTGGATGATGGTTTGAGGTGGAGTCGAAGAATGGGTCCCAGGAATAGTGAGGGGCTTGCGTGCTTGATTTCGGATGAAAACCACTTTGCACGCGTGGCGTCGCCTTTTGGCCTCGCTCGAACAACCGCGACTCATCGAGTGATTATACATGCAAATTGCTCTGTTTCTCGCTACACACACACTTATCACAGGGTAGATGGGGAAGGGGAGAGCGGGCGCCATTAAGACCGATCGCGTATAATTAATTAACTTTAATTACGCCCACCTGTTCAGCCCATCCGTGGCGACGCGCGGATCGCTTCCCCCAAAAACGAATATAGACTCCGTTTATAAGCCCAACCCAGCAGTAGGGGGCGCGATGTATGCGCTTTAGATTAAAAGGTGATTTATGGCGAGTGGTCTAATTAGCGGTTCGATTATTGAACCACTGCGCGGGGTGCGTATGCCCATGCAGAAAACGGCTGCCTCATGCGGCTTTCGAAAGACGGAACTGCGGCATTGTACGCAAACCCACAGAATCAGCAAAATTAGCATGATCTCGTCCGTACTGCATACATCTCCTAACGTTCAGTTTTAATTCTTTTAAAAAGCAACGACATCGTAATATATTTTCGAAATTAATTTGACGCAATTGATGTCATCGCCACTGACAAATATTTACTCTGCCTCGAATTTCAAAAGACGATGTAATAAATAAACCATTTAGGACTCGAACACGTAACTCCCTGATACAGACAGACACTCTCTTCTTGCAAAGGCACTACTCTCGAATTGGTGGATCTTGAGTCTGTATCACATCTATAGACCTACATACACATTTTCTTTTTCAAATTTATGCTAGCTCTTCGGCGTGTGAGAAGTGAAGTCGCAGTGAATTGGGGCCCTTCATCACGAAATTCCCTCGAATGTCACGAAGCGCTCTTTCATAAAGACCCGGTATCTTCCTGAGACCGGTTGTTATAGACTGGTAAAGAATGAAAAATCCCTGACACACCTTTACTAGTCAATTAAAATGCATTGTGCGTTAAACCAGGTAAGGTAAGGAAGATATCGAGACACAAAACAAAACAAGGAGAAGCGAACTGGTTCACCTATCATCTAACTTTTCCACCGTTAAGCTGGCGTTGGTTGTCCAAAGACGCTCGGTCTAAGGGAGATGTATACAGTACATGTTTATTGTGGAAACAAGTACACTAGTATTGGCCAATAGCAGTCTCTGCTGGCACCACGCTCTCTGTGTTTTTCAACCAATTTCGCCGTACATATCCATCGCCACCGCCGCCGCCGCCACAACAAATCTCGGCGGCATACTTGACATTTGAAAATTAGTTGAACGTGCGTCACCGGGCGTATATACCACGACTACCCTAGTACATATACCTGGCACTATAGCGATAGGATCGCTCACATAAACATTCATGGCGCGATATCGATTGGAGACATAACCTCACTTCCAACATTTGAGACATTCATATCGATTGTCGTTTCATCGAACTAACCATCATACAATATTTGGATGATTATGACCACTGAAATTAAATGTTGTTGAAATTAATTTCAGAATTGGTCATTTTATTAAGCAATATAGTGACACCAATCAATGGATTTTTGCCAATTGGCATAAAACCTTTCGGCCCACGATCATGCCACTATCTGAAAGTGGGCGATAAAAGTGAAATTTCTGTCGTTATTTAATAGAACGTTATTAAATATATTTTGTTGAGGAAATGCGCCTCAGGCCTAATCATTACTTTTTTAAATGTTTATCAAGAGACTTACCAGCTTTCTACAGAGCTCAATCCCAAAGCCCAAATCATTAAAGATGGAGCTACAAACTATACGAAAAGAGCAAACATACATGTGTGTATGTTATAGGAATTTAAGCATATAAGTGCTATATGTACAGGCGCAAAAAACTATGTTGAACATAGCGGGGGTAAAAAACAGCCTTTGACCAATCAGCGTCACGAGCTATTCCATTAGAAAAACGCGCTTGATTTAAACCAACGGCTTGCACTAATGGAAGGCAATTAATGTTTTTTTTTCATTGCCAGTATTCGTTGGTGAGGGACATAGGTAGAGACTGTTGGCTTGAAACAATAAAAACGACCTAATGAGACTGGTAAACAATTACACGTCTAATCGCTATTACATCCGCCAGAAGCCGCACGTAAGCCACGTGGAAAGTAGTTTCAATAGAGAGAGAGGTGCACATCTCAAGACGAATCTTCAAGACAAGTACAACTTATAGGTTTATGTACACAATCGCCAGTGCTATTGGTGGGTTATCGAGTGTTTTCAAGTTGAAGTTTGTTGGATAATTCAGCACGCTTTTTTGGCCCACTTTCAATTTTCCTTAATGTCTTTTAACTACGCTTTGCTTGCACCTGTACCATGCAATGTCCTTTGAGAAACAATTCCTTGCCACGATAGCTACTCTAGTGAATGAAGGGGTTCTTCAGGTTCGTAGAAAAGTGAGACTTAAGAGAATCGTTTTCCAATAGGCAATCTCAGACAAAGAAAAAAAGCCAGGAGAATCAACCAAGTAATTGTTGGCATAGCAAAGAAAGTAAAGTTCTGTTAAAATTAACAACTGATTTAGCCTAAAAAAGCGGTCGAAATTTCAAATTACATTTTTTAAAAAGGAATTATACTTATTTCTGGAAGTCAGCAATGACCAAGGGTACCTATAGTACGTACTGGACAGTAGATTTTCAGTATAAAAAAATGGAGCTGCTGTATGATTAGTAGTATTGTCATTATTTCGCAAGCGCTAGGCAGAAAAATGGCTGAGATTCTTTCCGCCAATCACCTTTTCTCGTTTCTAACATGCAGATCGAATGAGGAGAAAAAGGCAATTCCAGCAAATCCGATTAACAACGGCCTCCAGCTGCCCGAGTAGCCAATGCCTAATCCATTTGTCTCGTTTCTCTCTCGGAATATGATTCTATTAATTGGTATAGCCGTTATACTTGGTGAATCGTTAGCCGCGCTCAGCGCGCCACCTATCTTCAGTCGTGAAAGTCATTAACGACCGAACAGAAAATAAGTCTTATTGGGTGCGCATCATCATGTTGGACCCGGAAACCAACATATATACTGGATGGTTTATCAACCTTCATCGCCACCATTTCTTAGTCAGAAGACAAACGCGCGTATTCTGATGATGCTCGGCCCGACATTTTTGTGGATTGGGTCATGGATAGTCACCGGTTCTTATGATTGTCCATAGACCGAGTCATTAGCTTGGATAGCGGATGCGGTGGCTGGGACTGAGATAGACCATGCAGACCAGACCATCCCCGGCCTGTACTGCGCAATACGGCTAACGACAGTGCGAAACGATTGCACGAAAGTGCGGAGTCAATTAGCGAGCGCACCCCGGTCTCCCCGATTTTGGCGTCCGTAAAAACAAAATCAGTTATCTCCGACGGACCATTAGGTAATATATTGCGCGAAAAGGTGAAGTTACGAGTGAACCTCGATCAGCGTCTGCCACGTACGGACAAAATGGGCGCACTCTGGATAAGATTAGGAAAGGTCCAGTTTTCCTTAACGAACTTCTTAGACGTAATATATATATATATATATATATAATTTATATTCTTAGCATTAACCACAAACTAATAAATATGGTTACGTAAAAATTAAATTAGTATTTCGTAATAAATAATTAGGATGTTAAACAAAATTCAGTTTCAAAATCCGTAAAAATGACAATGTTTTAAATATGGATCTTTCGCAGCTGTGAGTTACGTAATAGCAAAAGGTTTGTTTAAATGATTGCCTCCTACGAGTTGGTTGATGAATTATTGACCTAAACCGACCCATCACCAACTCCAAAACTGTCGACCCCCCAAAACTGGTTTCTCACGACGATAGTGACGTCATTATTTCACGCGCGCTTACGTGTCATTCGACTTCTTCCCATTGTTATGGTCGGTGGTAGCAAGGAAATGGTGTTCCTCACTTCCGACTGAAAGAGAAAAGGGTGAGAAACCGGTTTCTTACCTGATGATGACGCATTGATTCTCGTTGTCGATCAGCATGTTGCGATACATGTTGTCTGCCAACGCGTAGATGTGTGGCGGATTCTCGTAGGTGGCCTGAAAATGTCACATCAATTTGTATTGTTCAAACAAAACTAATATGCCATTTGCATTCGATTAAAACAAAGTCTAGAAAATTTCAGAATTTTATTATCAGGTAAAATTTCATTATTGATCGATTAGAAATCCAAGTGCGATGCACGCCACACACCTCCATTATAATTAATGGATCATCTATTAGCACGTACCAAGCGATAAAGTGAGGAATTGTTTTGTTTTTTCACGGTTTACCAAATCACATATTTTCAGAGATGCTCATTAGGTGGCGCTCGAGCGAAACAGTTGGGCGCTGCTTTATAGCAGTTCTGCTTCTTTTGTTTAATACGTAAAACTAATGCAGTTTGTAAAATTACATGTAATCTAGCTTACCGCTCCTTGATACATGTCGATCTCCCTGTCCGTGAAGTAAGGCATGTTTTTAAATGGGTTGACGCAGATGAGCACCGGACCGATGTATGTCTAGACATTGCTCGCTAAGGATGTTACATTTTGTTCAACCACATTGTTTCGATAATGTTAAGATACCACAAATTGAAATTTAAGCAAGGTATAAAAAGGAAATTCTTCTGAATAATCTACTAAAGCTGAGCACCTGTAGGTAACAAAACAAATACCATCAAATGAGCATATTTAAAAAAAAGGATACGAAAATGACATCGTCCAGGTATCGTTTCTTGAGGTTCTCTGAGATGGAGTCTTCCGAGATTTTCGGAAGAAGAACCATGTCATCCACTCCACTGTGCTTGACATTGTGACTTTGCCAATGGTAAACCTTAAAAAGAAAAAAATACAACACTATTTAATAATTGCAAGTTATTTTTGAAATGTTGGTCGGCACCAATCAGTAGACCGGAAGCAATTCTGAAAATCAGTTAAGCAAGTGATTTCATCAATACACATTGAAACCAGACTTAAAAATTGGTGAATTGCCAGCAGAATTCCCAGAACCCGGGGTACTGGTCGTTCCCCCTCGCATAATGCTTAAGCACCATGAGGGGGACGTAAGGCCTGTAGTGCGGTTGGC
>JAQGBY010008440.1:0-10658 GCA_034698785.1 Mycogona germanica
AGGTGTCGGCCGGAATCGAAACCGCGATCACGGGCCAAGAGGCGAACGCGCTACCTCTCTGCCACCGACACCTCTCAATGTGTCATTCGAAAAGCGAAAATTTGCGCCACTAAATGACGACAGCAACAAGTACAACCGCCAACTTGGGGAAAATGTAACATGTTACAGGTTCCTTCTACAGAAGCAACTTGGGAAACCCAAATAGATCCTCCAGGTATCTAAAGATGACTTGGGGAAAACAACTTGCCGAAACATATGGATCCTATCGATCCGACTTCAAAGTGCATTGAGAATTTCGATCGAACCACTTTAAATTTTTTATATCAAAAGTAATGCTATTGAGAAAAGAGAAAATTGAAATTGTTTTTATTTGTTCCACGACCGACACGACACGACCGCGACAATATATAATTTAAATTATAGACTGCACTGATTTTTTAGGTATACCATTTTTTAAAACACATAAAAGGGTATTTTAAATTTGGATGAAGTCATGTCTTTTGTTCACATCAAAAATTTCCTTGTTATTTTTTAAAAATCAGATTGCAAACATAATAACGAAATTGAAGACATAACATTTTATACTCTTACCTTCCGATAAAGAAATAAGAGATAAACCAGACATTTGCTGGCCCATTTTGTTTCATTGAAATCTATACACCAAGGATACGTTAGTAAGAGTGTCGGTAAACCTGCTGGGAAATCTATACATCACATATATCAAAATACAACAACCCACACATACAATATTGGATTCAATCTCTATTCATGAATAAGTTTGAGCCCTTTAAAAAAATGATTAAAATTTTCCATTACTATGTGGACCACACAGCAGACAGAGAGAAAACATTTTTATGTTGAACAGGATAAAAAAAGATTTATTTCTTCATCCCTTGGAGTTTCAAGGCAAAAAAAAGCCTTGTAACGCGCACCTTTATTTCGAAAACAAACAGTCCTACAATATCGAAAATTCAACAAACCATTTTTACAGAAAACCTAAATGTGTTTGAAAATAAGCTTAAATCCTGTTTGTAATGAAACTGCAAGCTCGGTATATAGTCGGCGCAAAAAAGTAAACCAATACATAGGCGACTTCGTGAACATGTATAGTGAAATAAAAAAATGAAAAAGAGCTTTGAATTCATGAACATGCGAGATAAATAGTTCTAAGAACAATTCACTTTGGGGTTAACATTAATCAGCGCAAGTTTGCTTTAGGAATGCCAAAAATTCTTCAACGTATCATCAATTCGCTCTTTTGTATAAAAACAAGAAAACAACAACATAAATTGCCCTCATGAATATCCGCTTCACAAGCTAGAGCTCGGTTGAAATCATTATTGCATTTTTTAGCCGTAGGCCATTAAATCTAGCAATTGGCTCTCTGATTAGAAAAAAATCATGCATTATTTAAAATCTGTTAGGTTAATGATATTTATGCAGAAGAACCTTAAGCAAATTATCTTGAATCCCTTTTGTGGTTTTGCTCTGCGTGTTTACACGATGATTTGCAGACATGGTTACAAAAACGATAAACGATGCAAAGGAAACTTAAATGTAGGTATTAAAGTAAGGTAGGCTCACAGATATCCTACCGCCTCAGGGCAGCGAGGCTTTTGATTTTCGTCTGACCAATTCTCCAAATGATAATAAATTGATTTTGCCGGATCTCATACCCCACATCACAAACGTGGGTTACGGAATTGGCCAGTCTTCCATCGAATCAAGGGTACTGGAGTTCGAGCCCGTGAAAACCACGTCACTGGGTTTTCACTGAATTCAACCTTGGAAGGCATACAAGAGGGATCGAGTGGTCGAAAAGATAAAAGTACCGTGGTCAAAAATACGTTTTTGAAAACGTATTGTATTAAACTATCAATACAGTACTACATGTGCACAACATTTCTTTTTGGATTGCTGTCTACAAGGCGTACTCTGGTGGCGAAATGGGATTTGGCATGGTAAGCTCTTCCAGCGACAATTGCAACCTGTCAGCCACCTGACAAATGACGAAAGGAGCGCCACCTGTCATCTCTAAATACCAGGGTTCCTGTTTCAAAAACACGAGACAGAATGTGTTAAAAAGATTTTACGAAGAACGAATTGATCAATAAACTTCATACAAAAATGTAATTAAAAAAGAACGCTGATGCCAGTACACCATTCGCTTTTAATATACAAAACAATTTGTTCGTAATTTCGGAACAATGCAAATAAGTATGGTGATCGGTGCGACAATTTTCAATATAGCGATCACTGAACTGCTTAGCTTCACTGTAAAACTAGTATCTTAATATATGATATTTTCTTTCCATAATTCAACTTCTTCCTTTTCAAAGTAAACAAGGTGAGCTCGAAGAGCTATCAAAACAAAAATAGACTTCAACACACAACCAATTAAAATCTTTTCCTAGCTCAGATTTCCCGGAAATCTAAGTGACCTCGCCCATTTTTGACACCGTTGTGGTTGCTGCATTGAAAAATATCCATGGCGCGTAAAAATATACGAGTCAACGAGACACCGTAATTAAAAAAATATTTTATTGCGACGCCATGACATTGCATGCTAATAAAGAGCCTAAATAAATCGTTGCATCCTTGGTCTCAGCAACACAATTTCCTGAATAAATAAATTATAAATGTACAAGGGGGCAATCGGCAGCATTGCAAAGTCCAATTCCCCAAACTGAAAAAAAGAGAACCACTTGCGGCGTGAACGAGCGTCCGGTATCGAGTTATTTTGGTCATAGTCTCTCCCAAGATTGACTAAGATTGCAGTTGAGGACAAAATTTAATTCAAATTTCAATATTACCTTTCTTAATTGCCAGTCTAAGGAAAAACATAGGATAACGAAGAATTCGTATTTAAAAATTGTTTTTGACATGAATATATCCGATTCACATCAACGAAACCCAGACGTTTTATTAGTAGTCAATGTCACGTCAGCTCTTGTCGGTTAATAAGTCTGGTTTAGCTACAAGGCTAAATTATTTTCACCGCCCTTTGCAAAAATGAAGATCATTTTTCAATATTGTTCGTAAATACAATATTAAGAAATAAATAAACGCTTGCCAATGATGCATATTAAAATTGCTCACAATAAGAAAAAAGTAATCAATAATATCAAGTTGATGAATTTCGATTTATTTCCAAAAAAAGCACCGAACTCGTGACAGAACCGCCCTCTGCTCGCAAGCTGAACAGTCAACTTGCTTACCCGCTGACTTGTTGCTTCGCAAATCCCTACTGAGATTTCGTTGACTCCCAACATGAACTTGACGGGAGGAAAATGTGGGGTGTGGGATGGGGTGCAAAAACAAGCTCGTAATTAACGAATTATGACAACAGTGTAACTTATATGTCCCTGTGTGTGTGTGTGTGTGTACTCGTAAAAGCTCGCTGAAAGAAATGACACCACATTCACTTTGACATACATGTGTACGAGAGCCTTTCTAAGTGGAAACATACGAAAAGCATTTAGAAACATATGCGTAGACAAAATGTTACTGGAGGGAGCCAGTGTCCGTCTTTCTATCGTTTTTGCAGCATACACAGCTCCACCAAATGACTGAAAGGAGATATTATGCAGTCAAAAGTGTTATTATAACACAACAACAGATCTCGAACAGATGGAATTGTACCTTCGGGTGTTTCAATGGTAGTTAATAATTATCAACTTATGCTGCACATAATTGATGCAAACCAACAGAACTTGCATTGTTACTTGTAAAACCTGCATAATCAAGAACACAACCTGAATTACCAAAGACAAATCGACCACTTCCAGATCAAAGATAAAAACATTTCACATTAAAATAAAAAGTACCCAGCAGTACTGCACTTTATTTATTTTATGTGTTTCAATAATAGTTACAAAGCAGAACTGCAGAGGCGCATTCACTGCTAGGATTTAATTTATTTCAACCGCATGCAAGCAAAAGCAGTTCAGTGTTATTAGCCCAACTTGCCAATTTGCACCAGTCTTGTTCGACAGAGACAACCGAAAATTGATATTCTACAGTCTAGATACTCGTATTATCGTATACATGCAAACAGAAAAGTCTCAGTTTCATTTGTAAAATAATTACGTTAAGTCACACTGAGTAGCTTTATTATTAAATAACAAATACATTATACATGTACACAAGATCAAGTACATTGTACATCACACACCGTTTAGCAGGTATCTTTAAAGTCTACATTATAATTACAAAATATATTCAGCGCGCTTGTTTGCAACATCTCATAGGTATTCATAAGCCAGTTGGACACCACAAGGTTTCCGCTTCGAAATTTCAAAAAACAAATTCAAGAATTTCAGTCTCCGCTTCATAATTTAATACGAGGCATCAGTGTAATTGAATTTTTATTACCGTCGCCAGACAACAATAAACCCGGTTTGTTTGCCAAGACTGATTCATTTGCTATAATAAAATAACCGATATGACCAGCAACACCGGCGTTAAGTAGACACCGGGTACAGACGGACTTGGCAACGATCGCCTAGAAGTCGCAGTCAATTATGACGCGAATAAATTGTGTGGAGGGTTGTAAAGACTCGTTAAAGATATAAGACTTAGATGCACGCATGGTTGAACGGCCGCAAAAAACATCAACACTTAATTAGCCCCGTCTCGGGGTTTTGGGGCGACCCATCGAATTGTTTTCGTCAGCTAATCTGGGCAAACGAGAAGCAATAAAGACAAAGTCTCGTTCCCCTAGTTGGGCACAATGAGAGAAAGCCTTATGTGATTGTCTTTTTAGCGCCATCGATTATCCAAAGACAGATTTCGGGACAAACATACCATCTGGGATTGTGACGTAATATGCAACGCATTAAGTTTCTTTTAGGGTAGGTCACAAAGGCTAGAATAGGTTTGCAAACGCTGCAATAGCTCAAAATGTCCCCCACCAGATGGATTTAGGTTATGTGATGATCGTGTTTTGAGGTGAAAAAGAATTTTTTTAAAATCGCAACTACAATATACAGGTGAAAAATCTTTCGACTGCCAAAAATATACTACAGTCGAAGGCAATAAAAAGATAGTTACGGCACCCTTTCGTGATTATTCTAATCGTTGCCGACAGAGCCAGCTGTGTAATTTGGTGCCCCCAGTCCAGTTTGCGATAGCCAAAGGTCTCAGGAGCACCGACACGGGACGGAGGTTGAAGGAACGTTTGAGGGAGGGTTAATGGCGGTGGGCGGAACCTCAGCAATTAACGATCCGAAATTGTGAAAATCCCGTAGTTATTTCACGCAAAATAAATTTGACACCGCTTCTAAAGAATAAAAATAAACATCATCGTGTGCATTCGAGTATATTCTACAGAGTATATATACGCCTAGCGGGAACTAAACAACGCGCTATTTCAATTTCTGAGCGGCACTTGCAGCGGACAAAGTTATGAGCTATAAAAAGAGGAAATCACTTTTGACGACGAAGGAGTAGCGTCAACAACTTGCGTAAACACATTGAAACTCTGCAACGTGGAACAAAAGGAGAAACGGAAACGGATCTCGAAAATGGCTACGCAAGTCGCCTGCAAATTTTCAGTTTCCTATAATTACCAAATACGAAAACTGGATGCGGTGGGCTTGGTTAAAATAGGAAGTAGTGTAATTATTTTCATTTTTATCAATTTGGAAGTAAAATGGCTTCCTCTTCCGTCTTAGAAACTGATTCATAATAATTCAAAAGTAAATAAGTTGAAGCCCAATGTAAGTTTAACACAATAAAAGGGAAATTGTTGGGACGACAATATTACAGCGGACGACCGCAATATATAAAAAACGTTTAAAAAATCGCAGTGCGATTCTCGCCACTGAACGCCATTTCTAGAATTGCAAAGCAAAATGATGACTTCACATATACGCACGTGCAAGATGGCAATTCAAAAAGGAATGTATTTATTGCCAATAGGTGTGCGAAATTTCATTCGATTCGATTAACGCTTCCCAATATTAATTGCAAATTTAAAAAGACTCCATATTTTTAGTCAACAATGTCAGGATATAAGTCTTTTTGTAACGTACACTTCTGTTATCTCTAAGTTTCCGCGAAATTTAAAACTCATGTTTGACATTTTTCGGTCACTCATCGCCGAACACAGATTGTCATCCAACAATTTCTCTTTTATTGTCATAATAATTCTGAAATTAATATAGATTCTTAAGAAAGCCGCACGCCTTTCCTGTATATTCAGGAAGCGCTAACAGCCATTGCAAAGCTATTATTTGCCTATTTCTCACTTTCAATACTGGAATGGCATGTGGAGCAATATGACAATTGGCTACAATTGTTGCCGCTGGTGTCGATTGGGGTGTGATCTGCCACGTTTCACGATATATACCGAGTATATCACTTGCTATCGCAACAGTGATGAAAGCCCATTGGCTTAAATTCGTGGAAAATGCGTACCCTGTTCCTTGAAAATGAAAAGTGATGTAAACCCATAAATTCGCCAGCATACTGTGGCCGTCGGCTGCCAACAAAACCAACGCCATCTAGTGAAAATGCGATGTGCCAATACATCTACGATTAATATATTCGCAAAACAGCACGGAATCCAGTCTCTTTTGAAAATAAATTTTTACCATATCATGTGCTGCTTTGCTTTACACGGTACAGGTAAGGCTGTCGTCTGCATTAGAACCGTAAAAAATACCTGGTGTGTTGTTTCAGTTTAATCTAACGAGAGAAAAAATGCAATATAAGCCCTCCAATAATTTACGAGCGCTTGCAATTGGATTTAGTGGGGAACTCGCCCAGTCAAACCACAGTTATGTAACCCAGTCGAACGCGTGCCCCCGACTTTCAATATATAAATCCTCGACAAGAGTCAACACTCTCCCGTAGGCCGATCTCAAATAAACCGATTTCAAGAACGCAGGCAAATAAATCTCGGTATTAGTGACCTTTTTCACGACCGCAGTGTCGTTGTGAGCCTAGGGATTTTCACGACGCCTGCCACACGTCGCTGCCTGAACCAAATATTGTTTTTTGCAATTTTAAATGGCAACCATGCGAAGATAATTCTAAATGATACCAATTAACATTTTAAAATTAAAATTATTCATTTTGACTTACAAGAAACCTCTGCTAACATTCTCAGTTTGCACATATTTTTAATTATCCCATTTTATTTTTTGGCAGGGACCTAACAACGTCTCCGCCCAAGTGTCAGTGCACAGTCTAAAAAGTCCAAGTTACAGACACTGAAAGACACTTCTAATATGTCCAGTGAGTGTACCCGGACACATAACCCTTCGAGAAGGTCAAATATTCCATTCGCCTATATAAGAGCCAATATGTAATAACGTAGTTATTCTTAATAACTGTGCATGTATGTAAAAAACACCAGAACAAGCGTACAAAAACTCCCGACTTGCAGCTTAACATAGACCAGGGGAGGACACCCATGCGGGCTAGGCAATAGTGAGGCATAACGAAATATTCATATCCAAAAACTGATTATCGCAGCAGTTACAGCTTCCTACTACATATAAGCAGCTATTGTAGTCCTTGGTACATATAGCATTAAATGTAATCAACAAAGATGAAATCAAACCAGTACACAGCATTGACACAATTTCGATTTCGATCAAAACGTCTACGTGACAGTCACAACCCCGAACTAAGTCGCCAGAGTGTCAAAAGTCATGAAATAACGCATTATTCGTCGACAGATGCCCTAGCATTGGTCTGATACTTTTCTATTCAGAGGAATTGACAGCGACATGGCAATCTCGTGGACAATCTGACAAGTGATGTGGTGTGCATAGACAAGAGGTCTTACAGAAATACAAATAGGATTTCCAAACACGTAACCGATGATTCAATCGTCGGCAACATTAAATCGAATAGCTAGAATGAAGCCGTACATTGGAAATGCAACGGAGAAAGGCATTTCTGGCGCAATAAAAACTGTTCAAGTTGAGGAGACGACGTCCAAAGAATAACAATCTCAAATCGCATTTTGATAAAGGTCTAGACCGAATTGGGAATAGATGGGTCGACGTTGAATACGAAAACAAACAATATATAGAACATGTGGCTACACAGACGCAATTTATGCGCCACCATTGACCGGGAATTGAATACTGGAATGCAACTTGTTTCAAACAATCCGGAAACCACCGATGGGCTGTCATGGCGACGACTGCAATCAAATACATGACAATCTTTATGCGACCTTCGATATCGGATGGATAGCCACTTCAAATCCAGTAAACAAATAGGGGTTATTTAGTTTAAGCTAAATTCAGGACACCACCAATCACATGGTGCCGGATTCGATTCCAGGCACGGGCTCTCATTTATTCTTTCCCAGAATTGACAGCGATATGCCCCCCTCCAAATAGTGCAGAAATACATAATCAGCCATAAAAGTTGCAGAAAGGACCAACATTCCAGACTGAATTCTTTAGTCAAAACTTATTTAATTCAGTTGGTCACCTTTTCTTCTGATGCTTGCTTCATGGGGAGTCATTTGCACATTCAGTTACTTAGTAACAAGCTTCTTTGTGACTACGCCATGCGCAAGCGCGCTGCGTAGCTAGCCTACATTCCGAAGTGATCTGTGGGGACAAAGCAAACTTCCAAGTGCACTTGCGTGTAGACAGAGTAAATTGGAAAGAAAATCGTATTTCGTCGGATCACACTGACGACCAAGCTCGTTGAAAGGTTTGAACAATAAATTTAACGGTATCTATCAGTGCCTGTGCAAATGCGCATCTCCCATTGAAAGAGAAAAGCACCCGCGGCATTCTATATTTTTTTTAAACCACAGAACGTTGTAACTAAGTAAACTCTTTTCAGTAAACACTTAAAATATTTATCAAATACATTCTGTAAAAGTACAGTCGATGAGAATGGCTTCAATTATTCTCAGAAAAAGCGAAACATGTTCATTAAATCTTCAAAATTGTTGATGTAAACAGACGCCGGTTGCGTTGTTGTTTGCGGTAAATAACGGGTATGTAAACAACGTAACGCAACGTTGATACTGGTTCACCTTTAAGGATATGGTATCGTCGGCACCAACTAAGTTCGGATCCCCCTTTATTTCTACAATTTAAATTCTTTTTTTGGTCGAAAACATTTCTGCGTCGCACTGAACTGTGTAAGCGGCCAATCCAGCAGGTCGTATCTACGTGTTATACACGTCTTAAGGCCGTAAAGCATATGCATATATGGCGGGGGAAAGGGCTTGCCTTTTTATATCAACGAATAGTTTTTATTTCAAAGCCTGAATGAAGTCCGTATAAGCACTTTAAACCTCCGCGCATTGCTTCTAGGAAGTGGGCAGGCTTTCAAGCGACTTGCACAGGGATCCCGGCCCGACTAAAATTAAATTAGGCTTAGCTTGGCGCGAATTCCTCTTGCTCAACTGCTGTGAACGCTCGCTACTCTGTATATATATCCTTAGAAGACCCCATGAATGGATGGTGTTCTTTGAGATGAGAGAATGCAAAACTAGCCACTTGCCGGACTCGAACGAAACTACAACTTTGATCGCAACTAAAATCACAAGTGTGTACGCATTGATCAGATTTTTTGTTGGATACTACAAGTAAAACTACAACCATACAGTTATTTTGAAAATGTTCAAGCTCAAGAAATACAATTACAATTACAATATGTACCCACAAGCAGCCCCGGATAGGGCCTATGGCGAGGGTCGAACGACCAGTTGTCTCTGAGATATTTGATAAAGAGGTCCAGAACTAGAACTAGAACCCCCCAGGAGGCGACCTGGCAATTTTGCCTAGCCCTGGCTTAGTATAAGCTACCTAGGTAGGGATCTTTAACGTGTACCATACATGAGAAGTGTCATGCGTTGGGTCTCAGGAGATTAAACCACGCGACCCTTTCTGTATGCAAACGTTCAGGCGGATAGGCCTATCACAATCGTAAATGTCATTCCTACCGACTTGAGCCTCTCTTAAGACACCGTCAGTCGTGCCCCGCCCTAGAAGCGCATCTACTTTTGATTCCAACAGTGAACCAACGTGATTTGCTTCTTTATTTGCTTTCGGACACAAAATTGAGCCAATATAGTCATGACAAAATAGCTGTAACCATGCGGTTAAGCAGTGCAAACGTCATTGCATAGTTTAGTCAAAAAATGGTACCCGGCCTGGGACGCGCAACCCCGAGTTACCATCTACGAATGACAACTTCGCCCCACTAAGGCAATTAGACAGCAGCAGTATACATTCGACGCTACAGAAAAATGTTTTATAGAGATCGGAGGGCGAGTTTAAATTATTGCTAGAAGTTCCGAGTTCGCGGCGTATCACGAAACAATGTTTCGAGAATTAAGACTTTTTTTGCCACTACGTATATACACAAAGTACAATAGTATACGAGGACGTACAAAACGATTACGCAAGAAGGGCAGGGGGCCCGAAAGTATTTTTCCAAAAAAGTAGGGTAAAAAACAAATTAGTTTTGGACGAGGGGGAGCGCTGTGAAGAAATTCCACGAATTCGGGACTGGGCGCTCTGTGCGAAATTCAGCATAGCACTGGCATGCCTACTGCCGAAAATTGGGAACATTCTGGAACAATTAAATTAAACATAGTATGATATATCGTTAACTGTACCATAGTAGAATATAGGCAGCGCCTTAAAAACTAACTATGTACCGCAGAA